>QXTE01000082.1:1075834-1125818 GCA_003942145.1 Platysternon megacephalum | reverse complement strand
ATCAACACTGAAAAAATCTGCTTGTGACAGGTTGGACCCCACTTCCAGGGTGCCACCTGATGTGCTGGGGTCCCACTAAGCCCGCCTGTCCCACCAGCCTGGGTCCCATCCCCCCCCCCACTCTGTGCTGCTGTGTCAGGCTCTCAAGCCCCCTTCCAGCACACACACAGGTAGGGACATGTCCAGGTGTAGAATCACACAGTCTACAATCAGCTCTGTGTGGGAGGACTCAGGCTCAGGGAATTGCCCAGCACTTTGCTGCACATACCCTCTGGAGTGTAAACCCAAAATTATACGGTCTTCCGCTGTATAAAAAAATTATACAGCATAAGCTCATGAAATTTGCCCTCTCTCCTCAATGTGGAGAGCGATATGCACAGCTTTTGCCCCCGCCCCTAGTTATGAATTGCACAAATCCGGTTTTGAAATAAACAAAGAACAAGATAAACAAAGAGCAAGTTTATTAACTACAAAAGGTGAATTTTAAGTGACTATAAGAGATAGAGAACAGAACAGATTACTGAGCAAATAAAACACGTAAACTACATTTAATACACTAAGGGATACTGTCTACAAATAATAATTTCTTACCCTAAATGTTGTTTCAAGTAGGTTGCAGTGTTTCTTGAAGGTAAACTGCACTGATTGCAGCTTAAATCTCCAGGGATTCCTTTTACAGGCTGATGTGTCCTGCCTGGACTTGGCCCCCTGCCCGCAGCTTAGCTTCTTTGTTTCTTCAGGTGTTTTCAGGAGTCTTCCTTCTTGGGCAGGGAGGCAATGGAGAAGAGCCTCGATTAATTCACTCCCCAGCCTTAAATAGCATTTACATATGGTGGGAACCTTTTGTTTCCCAGTCTGACCCCCACTCCCTCTTTTAATGGAAAAACACTGGAAGCCCAAGATGGGGGTCAAGTACCAGGTGACCCGATCATATGAGCCTGTTGTCTTAAAGCAGCAACCCAGGAAGTTTCTCAGGAAGGCAGGATATTAGTCCTATTGTTCTTCATAATGATCCATCCAGGCTGATTGCCTACTGTCTGGTGGGCATTCCCCAAGCACACACACAGTTGTAATTGTTACATAGTCAATATCCCTAACTTCAGATACAGAAATGATACATGCATACAAATTGGATAATTACATCCAGTAAATTATAACATTTTCAATGATACCTCACATGACCCATCTTGCATAAAACATCTTAGTTATGCCATATTCATATCATAATATTTCTATGAAGAATATGGGGGTGTAACGTCACACTGCTTACAGAGAGCTCAATGTAGTTCCTTTTTCCTTCAAAAGACCAAGCTAGGTGGGAGGTGCCAAGACATCTCCTTCTTCCTGTCTATATGGAAAGGGGAAGAGAAGGTAAAGAGAAGACTCCTCTCCCTCTAAAGGCCATAGAATTGGGGGTGAGAGAAGAATAATTTAAACTCAGATTCTAATAGGACATCTGGAGAACTCATTTGCATAAATATCCTGATGCAAACAAAGTACAAAAAGTCAAAACAATGCAAGCAATTGTTAGAAGGCCAACAAAATAAAAAAACAAATACATTGAATTAAGCAAACTTGAAATATGATCAGTTAGTTACATTTAGCTATTACAAATGTCATAATGCTTATATTTGATAAAATACAACAGCTGGATGATCATGTATCCCAGGAATTACTGGAAAATGTTTATTTTTACCTTGAGCAGCCTTCACTAAAAGAATAACGAGGCCATTAGTTTGACTATACAAATAGTGGGAAACAGCTGAAGGCAGACAGTTTTCCAGATAGGATACAATGAAGAAATTTGTAGGTCTACAGACACAAATGATATTCTCTATTGGCTTCAAGAAAGAACCATTCACATTTTTCAAACAAGATACAATGAGGTTTTTCTCCTGGTACCAAGAATAAAATGGCAACTTCATTCTTAAAAATCAAGCTGCCATCCAGTTCTTTATTACAATACAAATGTATGGGCATTATTATAGGTATCACAGGGAGCCACACCTCTGCTTAAGGTTGCCAGACACTTTCCATTATAAGTAGAGCTCAGTGAAAGGTTTTTAGACAACTAGCTAATTCATTTAAAATGCAGTTTCAGGTCACCAAGGTCAAATTCAGTGAATAGTTTTAGCTGAAATAGAAATAAATGTTTTTAATACAAAGTTGAAATGTTTCATTGACATATTCTAAACAAAATGTTTTGATGTTTCATTTTGAAATGACATTTTGTTCTGAAATGTAACTAGATTGATTTTAAAAAACAAAACAAAAAAGGATAAAAGTCACCTGAAAATGAAGCAAAACATTTAATTTCAGGTCAAGCAAAATGTTTCATTTGACACAAAATGAAACTTCTTTGATTTTCCATGTTGGTGAGAAAAACTGAAAATTTTGTTATAAGACCCTGGTTTTAGTTACAACTTTGCCAAACTAACCATTAGGCTCAGATTTTCTATCATGACTGTTTGCCGCAAGCTGTAAATTTTTTTTGAAAAGTTTCAACTAAAATGGTTCAGTCATTTCCAAGACCAAGATTAGGGAAAAATATGTTGTTTCACTCATGTTGAAAATTTCTTACATATGTTTTATTGCTCAGATGCTACCATGCTTTGGAACAGACACTTGAAATTTGGCTGGAGATCACAGTGGCATCAGAGATGCTCATTTTGCCATCCCTATGAAAATTTGCCCAAATTAGGCCAACCTATAAGCTTCTAAAAAAGTCTCAGTTTGTACATGCTCAGTGAAGTCTTGTTACAGTTTGGTACCTAACTTCTCCAAAGATTCTGTCTGAACTGAGTGTGCACCATCCCCTCACAACTCCTGTGTGCTAACCAGACTGCATGCACCATCCCTCAGAGAGACTGAGCATGCTGCATCCCAAGCAGGACATTCCCTGCAATTGCTCCTTCCAGCTACCAGGGGCAGCTGTGGCATCAGTCACTGGAACTGAGAGCAGGGAGAATGTCTCTCCTGTGCTCGCAAAGCAACCTGACAGGAATGCTCAGGGGTGGGTAATGGGGGACAGCAGAGAGAAAAAGATGCAGGGTGGGGAGAAATAGGGGCAGGAGATGGGATGAAGAGGAGAAGGGGGAAGATATGGACAGAGATAGTAGCTAGGGAAGGAACAGGGATAGGAGCAGACAGGGACAAGAAGAGGCTGGGTGGGACAAAGGCAGAAGGGTCTGTAACCACTAGATAACCCTCTCCTATAGAAGATGAAATTGAAACCATTATTTCTGAGTCTCAATGTTCCTCTGGTGTCTAGCAAACAGCTGTGATCCCCAGGCAACATGTAGCTTCCTGTTGTAGTGACTGGTCCACATAGAAGATAACAGCCTTCTATTGCTACCAGTTACTCCTTTAGCTCAATTGATTGAGGATTGTGGATCTAAAGATCCTAACACCACTAGTGACCCCATGTGTCATTAATATTGTTACTCAGATTGAAATTTTTGTATTTTCCAAAATACAAAACAATCTTAAATCCTTTAACCACAATTTTTGGGAATGTAACTGAATATAAATCTCCATGATTTAAAAAAGGGGGAAATATTGTTGTTCATTATTTCAAGTCTAGCTGTAGGAGCCAGTTGGGCCTTACCTAACTCTCCAAAGTGCATTCAAGTCAACAGTTAATTTGCATAGATAATATTTCAATATGCTTATCAAAATAAAATTTTAATAGCAATGAAATTCAGGTTCTGACTGATATTAAAAACTCAAAAGCACTTCCAAAGGAGTTTTGGTTGCTCATGGTTTAGTATTAAAAGAATTACTCCCAATTAGCTTGTATTCGTAAAGACAAACAATTTTGATCTCTTAAAATGTTCAAACAAAGATTGTTCTCCTTACATCCACATGATCCATTCAAAAATCACTACTGGCAATGCCCTCCCTCTCATTTCAGGGAGGGAGGATGACTGAAAAGGAAGATATATTGTGCCAATGTCTCAAAGAATTTTCCTTGATACTCAAACCATACAGTAGTGAAGAGAAAAAGAGAAGGAGATGAAATGAATAATCAGGGTAGATTTATCTGAAGGCCAAAATGTGATGAATCCCAGATCCAATTCTCCTTAATTCTGAATTCAAGCATCTACTTGCCTACATAGTAAATCCACACATCAACTACTAATAGTTCTAATTCCTGTGATCAGAATTATTCACCAAGAGGACAGAAAGATCACATTAAGCACTGAGGAACTCCTGCAGTCTAATCACAGTTCTTATTACCTAACACCTCAATGACAGAAAAATATTAACTTAATTAATAAGAACAACACTCTGGTATCCAAGAGTCAAAGACAACTGCTGAATATTATGATCAACGGTATGGAACATGGCAGATAAATCAATAAGAATTAGCTTTCATTCTTATAACTCTGGGTCCTACCAATGACTAAACTATTAAAGAGGTTGAGAAAAGCTTTTTCAATGAGATGGCTGACTTGAAATCAATAACTAACAGGGATTGAGGATGTCAAAATGATGGACAAATGATTGACCTTGACTCAGGACAACATATTCATATGATTTATTATTATCTACTTATAAATGTAGAAAGAGAAATTGGGAGAACTTTATCTAGGATCTGAAGGCTCAACACTGTTTACTCAATATTAAATTTATGTAGTAAGCATTGTCTAAAATAAAAGGAAAGATTCCCTGAGATCAAAGAGGCATTAACTATCTTAGGCTATGTCTACACTTGTGCTAACACTTGGTTAGTTGACCATGCACATGCTCGCTCATGTTCCCCATACCCACCCTGAGCGTCCACATAGGCTGGGCTGAAGACAGATTTAACAGTGTGTACACCCACGACCACACTGCCTCTTTTGCTACACAACATTAGCGCTACCATTTCAGAGGAGGTGTCAGGGTTCCCTCCCCATTCTGAACTCTGGGGTACAGATATGGGGACCCACATGAAAGACCCCCTAAGCTTATATTCCACCAACTTAGGTTAAAAACTTCCCCAAGGCACAAATTCCTTTCCTTGTCCTTGGACGGTATTGCTGCCACCACCAAGTGATTTAAACAAACATTCAGGGAGGGGCCACTTGGAGCCCTATCTCCCCCAAAGTATCCCCCCCCCCAAAGTATCCCCCCCCCAAAACCCCTTCACCCCCTTTCCTGGGGAGGCTTGAGAATAATATACCAACTAATAGGTTAACAAAGTGAGTACAGACCAAATCCCTGGTTTTTGGGACACTGAAAATCAGTCAGGTTCTTAAAAGCAGAACTTTATTATAAAGAAAAAAGTAAAAGAAGCACCTCTGTAAAATCAAGATGGAAGGTAATTTTACAGGGTAATAAGATTTAAAACACAGAGTATTCCCCTCTAGGCAAAACTTTAAAGTTACAAAAAACAGGAGTAAACCTCCCTCTTAGCATAGGGAAAATTCACAAGCTAAAACAAAAGATAATCTAACGCATTTCCTTGCTTTACTTACAATTTTTGTAATCTTAGATGCTTATTTCAGGTAGGGGTTTAGGAGATTTTTTTTCCTGCCCTGGTCCCTCTCTGGCCAGGAGAGAACAACAAAGAGAGCACAAACAAAAACCTCCCCCCACAGATTTGAAAGACTCTTCTTCCCTTATTGGTCCTTTGGGTCAGGTGCCAACCAGGTTATTTGAGCTTCTTAACCCCTTACAGGTAAAGGAGGGGTTTTATGCTACCCGTAGCTGTATGTTTATGACAGGCACATATGACAATCCCTCCCAGAGTGACTGTTCTAGTCTTTTGCCTTCCCGTACAGGAGCCTCAAGTGCTTTATACTTTCCTGGCAATGGGCAGGCTCCCTAGTGGATTTTACAAATTCTGCAGACTCTCTCAATGGAACTCACATGTGGTTTATGAGCTCTGCTCTGAGTTTCAGTTTATGGTCAGAAACACCTACTGGGTCCAGGTGTCTGCAAAGTTTATAAATTCTGCAGAATTTCCCACCGGGGACCAAGTGATTAATAGTTTCACAGAACTAAACTCTATAGGTTCTGTAACCCCATAATAAGATCTGCAGGAGCAGAGCAAGCCAAACTCAAAGACCCAGCAGCTCCTTCTGAGGAATATAAACTCTGTAGAACTAGAGAACATGGAGTTCTTATATAATCTGCATAGACATGAGAGAGGACTGGGACTTTTGTAGAGCTTGGTAAGGCTCTTCCTGTACCTATGGGGATGGACATATTAGAAATACATAGATAGGTTAGGGGCTGGAACTTCTGCAGAGCATAGAAAACCTACAGGAACAGGACAACAGTCAGTTTCTGTCTAGCAGAGCTTCTAAACCTCCCACAGCACAAACATTCTCCAGCAGGAGGGGAAAGGACTATAGTAAAGTCATAACGCTGAATTTGCAACAATCCAATAATTTCCCAGAGGACAGATTATGATGTCATAAGAAAAGGACTCCTGACTTTACTCCAGAACTAGACGCAGGTCAGACAGGAGAAAGCCTTTCCTAAACACACATCTCTCTAGTAATAGCAAAGGGAATACAGAAAAATATCAGCTTGCATTCATTTTTATATAAAAGTTCTCTTTTTAATAAGGTTTTGTTTTCTAGTGGAGATGTAGTGAGCAGGCAATCAAATTATAAAACATTAGAAAGCTCAAAGTAATGTAACATTCTTCTGTTTATCTGGAAAGGTATGAGATTACAAACCTCATTCTCATGACCAAGATCGCAATGAGACTAGCAAGTGCCATAGTATGACTATTGCTTTGTTAGAACCTTGACCAATAACCAGAACAGTTTTATAAAGAAAAAAATCTGGCCTGAAAAATGTGTTTCTTTTGGGATAAAACAACAAAACCGAGTGGATGAAGAAAACAGTATATGTAATATATTTAGAAGTCTGTAAAGCAATTAGTTGTGTGTCTTACATAATTGAGTTGGATAGGGCCACATTTACATGGACTAAAAATTGCCTGAGAGACCTAAACAAACAGGAATACTCTATGTCAATATGACAATTAACTGGGGAATTGTCTACTGCAATACTTCAGGGATCTGTATTGTCTGGTGTTTTTAACATCTTCATGAATGTGGAAAAAGGAGTAATTGGCATGCTAATGGCATGCACAGGAAGAGTTGCATTTACCACTGAGGACAGAGACATATTACACAGGTACCTTGTGAGATTAGAAACTGAGCAGAAAAAAACAGATAGAGATTCATTCTGGAATAATGCTAGCTGGTATACCGGAGGTGAAATAGTTCTATATACACTCCCTGAGAGCAAGAAGAAAGCAACAATGTTGCAAATGATCTTGGGGTAGCAAATCAGACATGTTTTGCAATGTGGGATGGCAAAAAAAGGCCAATGCAAGTTTGGTCTGTATATGCAGAGGCATCATATCTCTGAGCAGGAAGATTATTGTCCTGCTTTACTTAGCTCTCCTGGGAACACATCTGGAATAGAGTTTTCTTTTCCAGGAACCACATTACCAGAAAGATATTGACAAGTTGGAGGGAGTTTAAAGAAGAGCAACAAAGATTAGGAGGCTAGAGGAACTCATGCACGAAGAAAGATATTGCAAGCTAAATAATTTAGCTAAAAGACATCAAAAAAGGGATATGGTTAAGACTAAACAAGTTTGAAGGGTGCCAAAACCAAGGATGGAGAGAAATGTAGAGTTGTAAAAAGGAGGTATAATTAGTAGTAATGGAATGAAATGAAGACAGGGAAAAGGTAGGATGAGTATCAGGAAAAACTTCTTGTCAGTGAGATCTATTATGTTGTGTCACAATCTCCCAAAGGAAAGGATTGAAATCTGGTCACTTAGGACATTTAAAACTAGACTGAACAAGCCACCAGAAGAAGCTGTGCCTCAGTGAACAACCCTGAATCTGCAGGAAGATGGATTAGGTGACCTGCTAGGTCGTTACCATATCTCACTTTTATGACAATTCTGGCTTGAAAAATAGACTGTTGCAAATTTAATCTTTTTAATACATGGGTAATTTCATTTTTTGTAGCTTTCCCTCAGCAAAAAAACAAATACCAAAGGCAATCTTGAGATGAGTAATAAATAAAGAGACAACACAAGAGGCTTTTCTACCATTACTTCTTAGTTCCCTTTTACAGTTTGGGACCTGACTCAATCCCAGACCCAGATCACCAAACACCTGCTTCCAAACTGCTCCTAATTTTGGTGGGTATGAACCCCCTTTCTATGTATAGCACCTAATAAGGAATTTTACTGTCACCCGAGACCTTCAAGTGGCAATCACAAATATCTCCCATCTCAGCTGACATAAAAATCAGTCTCATGGAGATCTCTAAAGGTACATCTTCATGGGAATAAAAGACCTGTGTCATGGCCATGGCTGGCCAGGGTCAGCTGACTTAGGCTAATGGGGCTAAAAATTGCAGTGTAGACATTCAGGCTCGGGCTGGAGCCTGGGCTTTGAAATCCTGCAAGGGGTGTGGGTCTCAGAGCTCATGCCTGAATGTCTACACTGCAATTTAACTCTGGAGCCCAAGCCAATTGACCTGGGCTTTGAGACTTGGTTGTGTGTGTGTGTGTGTGTTAATTGCAGTGTTGACTTAGTCTCATAGTATGGCAGCTCTTAAGTGAAATTAGCCTACTAAATTATCTTTGTAAAAAAAGCTAGTCATGAGGAAAAATAGAAAATCCTGTAGAACCCTCAAAGGAAGCTCTAGGATTCCATGCCAGTGCTTCGTCCACTAGACCGTATGGACATGGGTAACCACCACCTGAGTTTCTTCAAAATTCACACATTTTGACCTAAATGATTTCCCGGATTTTCACATTTGCAAAAAACACTCACCCAAAATGTCTTTTGAGTTTAAGTTTCCCTGGGGGAAAAAAGTCTCTCCATAAATGTTTCAGAAAATGAAATTTGTGGGTTTGAAATCTCCAGAAATGGACTGGCAAAACATTTCTCACAAATCTTCACATTTCCCCCCCCCCCCCCCCCCCCCCCCGCCCACACACACACCAGTTTCACCCACAGCTACACAGAATCTTGATTGTAATTGTCCAAACAGAGCAACAGAAAAGCACAAGAAGACAGTTGTATACGATGGGGGTAACCAGGTTTTGGAGTCTGGATTCTTTTCAATCAGAATTATATAAACAAAATGCACATACTGCACATTTGTGGAGTGGCACTAGATCAACTGCAGTAGGATTCATTGGATGACTTACTAGTATGTGATGCAGTTGCAGTATACAAATCCCCATTAACCAAAAACCTAGTTAGAATACAGGTGAGGTTGCTTTGGTGCAAAGCCCACCAATATAATTGCTGAAAAGCAAGATCATCAGCCTTATTTCACATGCAACAACATCCACATGTCACACTTTACAATCACTCAGGCAGACTCCACTGCTATACAGAAATGAACTGATTTTTGTGTGACTTTGTATGTCCATCAGGAAAAAAGCAGCCTCTGGCTCACTGTCATATGGTCTCCTGTGTTCTTTGTACTGCTATGATAAGAAAACTGCTATATAAACAATATTAAACTCAAGCTAACTCTGAAAAATAAATAAAATGAGGACCAGAAAAAATAAGATCTCACATTTTAACACTCTCTGCAGGGGCTATGAGAATGTAGTCCTTACTGATTTGTGACTGGAATGTAAGAAAGGTGACTACCAGAGATGGTTGTAATTGGATTAATTCCCTTAACAATGTCTTTTGAGTTTTTCTATATACATATTCTATATTTTAGATAATATGCACAAGTATTTGCATTTATGGTAGATACTATAACTTCAGGAGGAATTATGAACTGATACCTTAATCAACCACCTAGCACTTATGAATATAATTTGTAAATATAATAAGCTAAACTCTGCTCCCAATTACGCCTTTTCAACCCTAGGAATTTCAGTGGGGTTTGCATCGTTGTAAACAAGAGTAGAATTTGGCCCTGTATCTTTATATATTTTAGTTCTTTATAAAAAGATGCACTGTTTCCCCAATGTCTGGAATGAACCAAGTTTGATGATTTCAAGGATATTAAAATATTATCATCAATATTAATATTTGTATAGCCCTTTTCATTCTGCATAATCCCACTGGGCTTTAAAAACTAAATACATATACAATCATTGAAATGCAAGCATATTTACAATTTTAATAGTTTTCAGTAAATCACAGTAAACTGTCACTTTAAAGGCTCAGGGCATTTTCTGTTCCTGCTTGCAGGCTAGGGGCCTCTGTAGGGAAGCCTGTGGTCCAGGTCTAGAAGCAGTCAGTTCTGCTGACAGACAACCTAGAGTAAGGTTGAGGTGAGTGGTACCTCTCAGTTTTAGTGAGCAGCCTGGTTTGTCTCTCTCTGTTTTTGGGTTCTTGTGTATTATCATTCTGAATTCTAAGAAATAAAGTAGTGTTATAGTGCAGCCTTCCAGCAAGAGTATTTTATGTTTTTATTGACCATCTGTGTGTATGCTGTGAGCATAACATTTATGTGGAAGGTGACAGCTAACTGGTGCACATCACGTTCCACAGCAGTCATTATTAGTGATCTCAGGTGCACAATGGAGCAGTCAAAATGTAATTTTCAAATAAAGTGCTCAGGTAAAGAAACCTGTCTGGTAACAGGTGGATCAGGTAATAGGAGGGTAAAACAAGGCAGTGATCATATAGACATGTTATCTGGAAGGAAAATACCATCAAATGGGAGAAGGGAATGGAGGAAAAGATAACATTAAGAACAGAGCAGCTGGATGGGGTATCTAGTGGACAATGTTAATAAGTCGGCAGGTGGATTGAAACAAGAGAAATTAACATTTTTAAAAAGAGTGCTCTTAAATCTTTTTCTCCCAGAAAACTGTGATAAAATTGAGACTAAACCTACTTAAAACTGATCATATTCTCCTTTATGTTTTTACAGCACCAAACACACTTTACAGTGCTCTACAGATAATGTTTGTTGTACAACTAAATATAGCAGCAAACAAGCTATAGTCAAAAATATAGGTGGGTGGCACCCTCACCACAGTTCTAAAAAAACAAAGTCAGTACTGAAGACTATTTGCATTCAGACTGTATACATGTCTCAGATAAGGTTTATTAACTATTATTAGGATTACCATAGTGCCTAGGCGCCTCAATCATAGCCAGGACACCATAGTGCTATGCGCTGTACAAAACATAGAACAAAAAGACAGTCCTCATCCCAAAGAGTTTATAATTTAAGCATAAGACAAGAGACATCTAATGGGTACAGACAATTAGATGGGGGAGGACAAAGAAACAATGAGACAACACTGGCCAGCACAATGGGCAGCTGTAACAGCCCATCTGTGACCTAACCATTGTCAAGTTTCTTGTAGGTGTAGTAGGAAGAGAGCCTGAGACATAAGCCCTTGTATTAGAGGCCTGGTATGAGGCAGGACCTGCTCACAGAATTTGGCAAGAATAGAGCTGATATTGCAGAAATACACATTCCTAAGAAGTGCTAGTCACAGAGTGCTCACGCAAACACATCCTGATATTAAGTGGTACCCGATATCAAGAATGGTACAAAAACATTCCCCAAGGATAACAGGAACACACTGACCCCTCCTAAAAGATAAGGTCATAACTTAAAAGAGAATAAAAATTAAACCAAAATGAATTTTAAATACAGGTTTATGCAAATACTTTGAGGGTATTACACTTTTATGACACTTGGTTGTGTTTGGGAGCCAAAGGTGGAAACCTGTTGAAATTGTTTGGTTATTTTAAAATATTTTTATTAGGACATTTTTATAACTATATTTAAAAATGCAAACAAGTTTATAAAAACACAAATAAGAAATTGACATTTTCTTATTACCTTTACCTTGCAAACATCAACCAACATCTAACCACAATAGGCATCGTGGAAAAGGGAAGTTCTAAGGAGAATAATGAGGTCGCTTTGTGAATATTTACGAGGGACTCCTCCCAAAGGTGAGGGGCAGCATGGGAAAAAGCATGAAGCTGTTTGTTGGAAAATTTAACAAGCAGGTGATGGAGGCTGGCATCATGGGCCAATCAAAGACAGGAATCAACATCTCTATAGTGAATGAGACAGAGCGGGGATTGGCCTTGAAAGTGAAAACAAGTAGCTTATGTTGGATGCTGTATAGAAGTGGGGGTGAAGGGATAGGAGTGACATGGTCAAGCAGCAGAAAAAGAGAATGATCTTTACAGTAGCATTCTGAATGGGTATAAGGACAAGACTGTATTTTTTCAAGGCTAGCAAGAAGGATGTTGCAATAATCAAGACGTAAGATGATGAGAGTTTTAGCGGTGTGGAGGGAGGAAAGGCATATCTTAGAGATGTTATAAAGAAAGAATCTGCAAGATTCTGATATAACCTGGATGTGAGAACCAGGGAGAGATCCAAATCAAAGATGATGCCCATGTTATGGGCCTGAGTCCAGGAAGGATGGTGATGATGTCCACAGTGATCAAGAAAAATGGTAGTGGGGACAGCTTAATCTTCCCCCTAAGAGCTTTATTTCAGCCATATAGAACTTGAGTTGATGGTAAGATAGCCATGAAGAGAGATGTCAGAGAGATGGGCTGAGGTTTTTGTTTGGGCAGAAGGAAACAGATATGTAGTAGAGAGGTAGATCTGTGAGTTGTCAGCATAGAGATGGTAGTTGAATGTGTGTCTGCAGATGAGATTACCCAGAGATAAGGGGTAGAGGGAGAAGAGAAGGGGACCAAGAACAGAGTCCTGTAGAACCCTCACAGAAAGTTGGAGGTGGAATGAGGAGGATCCTCCAAAGGACATGCTGAAGGAGTGAATTGAAAGGTAGGAGGAGAACCAGGAAAGGACAGTCACAGAAACCAAGGGAGGACAAGATTTCAATACAAACATGATTGACAGTGTTGGAGGTAGAGGAGGATGAGGAGAGGAATTCCAGACAGCAATTGTAAACAGCTCATTCAATGAGCTTAGAGACAAAGGGGAGCTGGGACAGTAGCTGGAGATGCATGTGAGGTTAAGTGTAGGATTTTTAAGATGGGAGAGACTAAAGCATGTTTGTATTGTGAGGGAAAAAGCCAGAGGACAGTGGGAAGTTAAGGAGAAGAGTAAGTGAAGGGATGAGGGTAGGTGAAAAGAAGATCAGGAGTTAGTAGAGTGGTTTATTCAGTGTGAACATTTTTAGAATACATTTGCTACAGTATACTGTCAAAATCTCATCAATTTAACACTTGTGGCTTCATGCACTGATTAAACTGACTGTATTTTCCCCCTGAAGAACTAAAGGAATCACACAAGCTTAAAAGAAGGGTCAGTAGGGAGTACTGCAAAGTCTCTCTTCTAATCCAAAGTGAAAGTGAGAGGAAGAAAGAATGATGGAAAGAGACCATGGAGGAATATGAAGTCAGGTAAATTGTTGTTGTTTGTCACAATTTAAACTGGTCCATGACACTGGATGGGAGAGGGACACACACACTTTGCTGGAAGGTTTAGAATACTCAGGCGAGATTTTTAACCGTACACTTGATGAAAATGAATGTTCACTCTGTTAGCTGTGATGCAAGGTAACACACACAAGCCCAATTCTGTAGTTTCATTTGTGAAAATAATATATTTGGGGGGAAGGAAATGATTATGTTTTGTTTCCATGACTGCTGCCGCAAAGTTACTCAAGGCTATAGCCCCGTTCACCTTGCAGACCAAAGGTGAAATCCTGGACCTATTGAAGTCAATGGGAGTTTTGCCATTGACTTCAAGATTTCAACCCAAGGCTCTACATATTATACTCAGGTACCACAGTGATGCATGCTATGTAATCAGACAGATAGGTAGATAAATATATAGGCCCAAACAAAGTTACTGAGTGACTCATTTCATCCCGAGAGGGTGTCCCATTCAACACTAGGCTCCACCTTGCCCACTTGACAGGTTCCTGACTAACTGGTATGCCAGAGGGATATTATTCCATGGTATCCTTTCAGCTATTGAGGTAGCCAGGGCAGAGCTGCAGTGCACCACAATAGGCAGCAGCCACTGGTGATGCTTTGAAATTCAAATTGTGTTTCAACAAATGTTTTTGAAACTCTTGGCGGCTCTGGTGGCCACTGGGAATTCCTCCTCCTTTCAAATGACTGGCTGAAGAGATGCTCCAAACATAGCTCTCCAACTTCCCAGCAGTCTCCGCTGGTGTCCAGTTGGGAGCCTCCCGGAAGCTATTTTCCCAAGGCATTATTAGAGAATGTTTAAAGATAAACGGTACAGAGTGTTCAAAATGTCAGTCAGTAAGCATTGGGGGTAGCATACAGGGTATAGGGGGATGTGGGGGTATTATGCTATGGCATGAGATACAACAAATACAAACTGCAATCTTCCCAATGGGGGGGTACGGGGTGGGCGTATCAGGGTATAGTCAATAGGCAGTGAGGGTACATCGCTCATGCAGAAAGCTACAGGTAGTTGTGGAAGTAATTAAGTGGGCTGGGTAATGAGGATAGGAGCACCCTCGTGTGGTGGGGTTTGGGTCGGTTCGGTGGGTTTAGGGTTCAGAGGATAGGGTCCAGCTGGCGCGTGGAGTCACGCCGTCTCACTCTCGGTACTGGCGGTGGCCGGTGATGTGCTCTGTGTAGATGTCCTGGGACCACCGGATAGTGTCCGAGACCATCAGTCTCCGCATGAGCCGCGCGTAGTGATGTCCTACCCCACAGGACCTCAGCACGCGCTCGTTACAGGGATCCCAAGCGCCCAGGGCCCCGACGATTAGAGTGTCCATGAGCACCTCATAGCCCTTTGCGCGCAGGGTGGCAGCCAGGGGAGCGTACTTTTCAAGTTTACGGGCTCGGGCTTCGTGAAAGGCTGGGGTCCTGTTTTCAAAGGGGATAGTCACGTCGACGACAATGATCTTCTTTCCCACCTCGTCCGTGATGACGATGTCCGGACGCAGCGGGCTGTCGGTGCCGGGGACGGAGCAGTTGACTGTGACTTCCCCCAGGCGCGGGTCGATGGCCTTCACCAGGCGGTCCTGCACGGCGTTGTGGCGCAGCTGCCAGGCTCTGGCGTGGGGCTTGCAGCTGCATAGGTCGTGGGGCAGGGTTTCGGTGACGTACCCGCACTTCCTGCAGTGCTTGTCCCGGTTCCCGTGGCGGATGGCTCCGTTGAGAGGGACGCAATTCAGATGGGCGCGGTGTATGAACCGCCAGTCGGCGAAACGGGTGAAGCTGCCCGCGGGGAGGAAGTGGTTGCTGGAGTCCCATTTGCTGGTCACCTCGAAGCCCTTGCCCTGGTCTGGTTTTTTCCTCAGGGTGTCCACATAGAGCGTGTGGACGGCGGCCTTCAGGGATCTCTCCAGTATGCCTCTGGCTCCGGGTGTGACGATGGTGTTGCCTTCCGTCCCGATCCGCGGCACCAGGAATCCCAGCTCCTGTCGCTCCTCGTTCCACTCCCAGCGGCAGTCCAGTCGTTTTCCCAGTCGGCGCATGGCGTTGCGGGCGCGGGACCACAGGGAGGCGATGTCGCCCCCGTCCCGGGCGAATTCGCCGTCCAGGGAGCCGCTCAAGAAGGTGGCTACGTCACGGTCGGAGGGAGCTCTGCCGATGCGCTTTGTGACAACGGCGCGCAGGGCGGTCGTCGCGACATTCCTCACCTTGGCGTCCGGGCACGTAAGGAGGCGGAAGGCGTGAGTGATGTTCGCGATGCCGCACAGGTCGCCCATGCAGGGGACGTTGGCGCCGCCGTGCCTGTGCGCGATGTACACGAGCTCGTTGCTGGCTCTCAGGGGCAGGGACAGACACTTCTTGACCAGCTGTCGGATGGTGTTGTCTGCTTTGTTGAGTGGCACCTTTGCCACTGCGGATCCCCTCAGGACGAAGGCGATGCGGGGGATCAGGAAGGTATTGAGGGCTGTGCTGTCAGTGACATTAGCCAGTTTGGGGCGCAGTTCCCGCCACTGCAGAAAACGAGTAAACCCCTTTGTTTCTACAAGTGATACCCTGGAACTCTATTGGAGACAGACAAAAGGAATGGGTACAGATAGACTCCGAGAGGTGCACAAGACTCCCAGAGAAGGTTTCCTTTTTCTTTCTTTTTCTATTTTTCTATTTTTTTTAAAAACGGGCAGTAGGAAACGTATGTAAATTAAAAGCAATTTCCACTCTTGAAAACAGCTTTCCAGTGGACTCAATATGACAGGGAAGGCTTTACACATTTTTTATACTAGACCAGAAAATGGTTCATGTAGGTGGCCTCTGCCAACAGCACTGCAAGCAGTGTCAAGCCTCAGGGACCCCCTATGGCAAAATGCCTATAGCCATGTATTGCCTCAATCTCACTCTGTGGGAGCCTGCTGGGATATGAGGAGCCCAGATCATGCTTTAATTTATCACTGATCAAAGAGTACCTTACTGCTTGGGGCCTGCTGCCCGGCCCCATGTGCTGGAAATTAACTTCTATTAAAAACTGTCTAAAACATTATATTTTTAATTGTGTTGTTTCATTCCAACAGCCAAGCTAGCCTGCAGAAAAGTCTCGGCCTGATTTTTTGGCTGGAGGGCTTCCAGACATTTCAAAGACAGCCAGAATCTTTATTTTTCAGATTTCAACATATTTTTCACACCTTTGACAGAAGGGAAGTATATCATCTAAGAAGAAAAGAAAAGTGCACACAGGCAGTGAGATGATCACACAAATCCCCCGCAGTAATTAAAAAAAATCATTATCATTCTAGCTGTAGAAAATCCAGCTAGTCTATCTACATAATTCACATTTTACTGTGATAAGCAATTCTGAGTTTTTCAGAGAAGGAAGATCAAACATAAGATAATTTTAATATCTGAAATACCACGGGATCAAAACCTCTATTTGTATGGGGGTGGGCTCAGTGATAGAGTTGGTCTTTTCCATTTCAGAGTCCTAGGATCCTATTAGCCGGTATTCATCAGAGCACTAATGAAACAATTCAGGCCAGTGAGCTTCTGAAGTCTGAAAGCTGATGCAAGAAAACAACATGTGCTGGGGTAACATTTCTCAGTTAGGAGCTCCCTTCCTTTATGATTCACAATTCATAGATTCTAAGGCCAGAAGGGACCACTGTGATCACCCAGTCTGACCTCCTGAATAACACAGGCCACACAGAACTCCCCCAATATAATTCCTAGAGCAGATCATTTTAGAAAAACACCCAGTCTTGATTTAAAAACTGTCAGTGATGGTGGGAGCCTTCTGTTTTGTGAACTCACCCTCTATATTCAATATGTTGTCCAATCTACAGAAGCTGCAAGCATGGTCTATTTGGCCTTTGAATAGTACACAGTTGCGGGAAGTGCTAGGCAATGTCCACAAAAGAAGAAGCTGGGAGGAGGGGATAATTACTAGTATTTGTTAAGCGCTGACTGTCCACGCAGTGCTGTTCAAGACATGTCAACGCTGGATGTGTAATTTCCAGTGCTGATCGAACTAGAGTGCTAAAAATAGCAGCATACCTGCAGCTACACAGACAAGCCGCCTTGAGTACCCAGGGTCCCAGGCAGTAGCATACTTACAGCATCTATCCTGTCCCACTGCTCACGCCACTGTGACTACCCTGCTACTTTTAGCATGCTAGCTTGATCAGTGCTAGCAGGTATACATCTACCTGAGCTGGAAATCACACCTCCAGCTCCAGTATAGACATAGCGACACAGGAACCAAGCCTATAGCTTTGAAGTCAATGGCAGCAGGACTGGACCACCAGTTCCTGCCCTGAGGAGCAACAACCTTTTTTTTTTTTTTTTTTTAATATGGAGTTATACCTATCTCATAGAGCTGGAAGGGACCGTGAAAGGTCATCAAGTCCAGCCCCCTGCCTTCACTAGCAGGACCAATTTTGCCCCAGATCCCTAAGTGGCCCCCTCAAGGATTGAACTCACAACCCTGGGTTTAGCAGGCCAATGCTCAAACCACTGAGCTATCCCTCCCCCCCCTACATAGGCGAACGCCACAAAATGCACTGGGAGATTCAGAGAAAGGTTCTGTCTTGGTGTGAGGGTATTTTTTTCATTTATCTGTATTAGTATGTGTGTGCGGGGGAGGGTGACAGCATTTTCACTGGCATGAGTTAATGTTTGTGAGGTCTGAGGAAAAAGTAATCTTTGAAGAGAGATTTGAAAGAAGAGGTAGTGGTTGCCTTTTATACTGAGGTAGGTAGGGTGGTCTAGGCATAAGGAAAGCATGGAAAAAGGATTGTAGATAGGAGTAAGGGGAGACAAAAAGTGAAATTCAAGGAAAGATACATTTGTAGAGTGAAGCTGGCTAGGGAGGGGGTTGGAGAGAGATAGTGCTAGAGATTGAGAGCAGAGATCTAGAGAGTAGATTTCTATAGAACCTTAGAATCATAGGACTGGAAGGGACCTGAGGGGTCATCTAGTCCAGTCCCCTGCACTCATGGCAGGATTATATAATCTAGACCATCCCTGACAGGTGTTTGTCCAACCTGCTCTTAAAAATCTCCAATGATGGAGATTCCACAACCTCCCTAGGCAATTTATTCCAGTGCTTAACCACCCTGACAGTTAGGAAGTTTTTCCTAATGTGCAACCTAAACCTCCCTTGCTGCAATTTAAGCCCATTGCTTCTTGTCCTATTGATGACAACCTTGATAACAAGGATGAGAAGCTTGAGCTGTATGCAATGGCTGAGAAGAAACCAATGGAGAAAGTGAAAGAAGAAAGTGACACGGTATGAGCAGGTGAGGAAGATTGTTATAGAGTGCCAAAGGACAAGATGGAAATCAGGGAGGACAGAGAAGAAATAGTTGCACTAACTGAGGTAGGAGATGAACAAATAGACATTTGTTTAAGTCATAAGAAGCAAGAGGGGAAATGGCTGGATATTTTGAGATGATGTGCTGAGAGAACTAGAAGGATTTACTGTCAAACAAACACGATCACTGTATCTAACTCACAGGCGCACACAGCAGGAGCTGGGACCACTACTTCTGGTACTAAAGCACAGACTCTACAGCTTGAGCTCAAGGAGTGGTAGCAAAAGCTAGTCTCTTAACATCCTCTATGAGCCAGCTATTATCTGGTAACATACATTGCGCACTCCCTTATATAAATGAAGCCAGTATGTTGCACCAACACCACCAGATGAAAAACATCACAAGAATAAAATGCTAAAAAGTCTTCTGCTTTGGCATCTTTCAAAATGTTTCAGCCTTTGATGACAGAAAGTATAGTAAATAAAGCCTGCTCCAGTGATTTTAAGTAAGATGTTTGTTCTTTAAGATTTATGCACACTAAATATTGTCAGTATAGGTGTGGATGGCATCCAGAAGTTAAGACCTGAGCATCATAGCGATTTTACATGCCTCCATAGATGAGAACAAAAAATGTTGCTGCCGTGCACCTGCTGCTTAATCTGTGCAAATATTTAAAATGTGAGTCAATTAAATACAGATCAGGCCTAGTTAATCCGTGCTTAGTTTATTCCTATCTCCTAGTATCAAAAGATTTAACCATTAACTCATTTCCTAATAAGAATGTATCACTCACTTATTAATGTTAGATAGAGCTGGGTGAACTGTTCATTAGGAATCTTAAATTTTCTCAGAATGAGCCTGGATGTGGAGCTCACTATGATTCTGAGACAGGAAGAAGTAAAGAAATCCATGACTTCTCTGCTCATCTGATTTCCATCTCTCTCCTCAGTTGACCCCCCTAAGAAACCTTGTAACACCTCTAAGTACCATAGGTTTCAGCAGAAAGGTCCTGCTGGCTTCCTCTTCCCTCTTGCAGCCTCCTGGGTGGTTCCTTCCTGAAGTCTTCAGTGACGTTGAGAGACATCTTCTGTTTTTCAGGGCTGTGTGAGCTGGGGGAGTGGGAAATTCTGTTCCCCCTACCATACTCAGCTTTGCTCTGAGCCCAGGAGCAGGAAGCTCCCATAAGGCTTAAAGTGGCAGCTATGAAATGCAAAGGGATTCCCTAGCAACTGTGTGCTAAGAATTATGAGGCTCTCTCCTTTCCCCACACTGTTGATATGGAATCCTAACTGCTGCACTAGACCTTGGAGCAGGGGTGTCAAACTCATTTCATATGGTGGGCCTGATCTGATACCCTGCCACTCAGTGCAGGCCACATTCAGCAAAAGTTATTAAAATAGATAAAGATAAACCACATTGGTAATTACTTAACATTTGTCCTTTGACTTATCTTGAAGTTTCCTTTTCTTTGACTTGCCATGTTGGGGTATCTACTCTCCTGCTGGCAGTTAAGTGCTCTTCAGTGCCATTTACCCTCGCCCAGAAACATAACAGCACCTACCAGATTTATGCTGCTCCAATGCCTCTTAAATACAACCAAAATGGTTCTACACCTGCACACGAAGTTTTGCTGGATTGCTGTGCTGGAGTCTGGATTACGGGGATGTGATTTGTAGAGTGCACCAGTATGTTGCTCTCTAATTCCCCCATACAGACCCTGCTGGCACACACTAAATGTTCCTTACTGTGCAGTGATGTAGGCCTGTTTGAAACAGGACATCAATACACCTTAGTAGGGACTACGGGGGAGTTAGAGCACAGCATACTGGCATCTTCGACAAATCACAACCCTGTGCAGACTCCAGGGACATGCAGGCAAGGCCAAAGGTTCACAGGAATCCCACAGGCCAGATGAAACTGTTCTGTGCTCCAGATCTAGCCTGCAGGCCATACATTTGAGGCCCCTGCCTTAGAGGGTGCTATGTCCCACTAGACTTAATGCAGAGCCTGCTACAGTTGGAGAGAGTGAGTTTCTCTCTCCTGTTGCCATATGTGCATGTGAATCTCAGGTCACGTGTTGGCCTGATGGAATACCCTGAGGATTTCTGAGAGGGTGGTAGTGGCCCTGAATGGTCGCCTATGCAAAAACCGACGATGGAGGAGAAGTTTGCTGGTACCCCTGTAAAAGCCCTTGGGGAGGTTACAGGGATACCTAGAATGGAGATGGGACATTTGCTAGGAGGTTTGAGCTGTTGAACTTGAACCTAAATACAAACCTGAAGAGTTTTGCAGCCTGCTAGCTTCACTGCAAAGCTTGACTTGTGAACATATTAATGAAAACAGAGTTCACACAGGTCTGATCACTAGAATTGGTTGAAGGTAGTCTAACTTAAAAAAAAAAATCATTAAAAAGACGGCCCTTTCTCAAAAACAAATATCTGCAGAAAAAGTCAACATTATTGAAATTTTGCCGTTTTCTGTGTTTGTCACTGAAATGAGCCAATACATTACAATGGAATTTTGTTAATACATTTAGAAAAGTAACCTGAACTCTGTGACCTGTCAATAGGGCATAGTGAAATGTTTGCAGCTGAAGGCAAATACATCTCTGTTCAGAAGTACCTACACTTTTCCAAAGTGGCTGAGCCGATCTTTAAGGGAAAAGAGCTCTGAATTCTTTTATATAGTTAATAACTCCCCTTTAAAAAATTTCCACTAAATCAGGCAACTGAAATTCTATAGTAATTAAGTGGGAGTCACCTACTATAATTTGACTATACAGATATAATTCTAAGGCTGTGTGCTACTTCAGTTCTATTAATTATCTGTTCCTTGGACATATTCATGATAAATGCTACTACTCAGCTCTTCAATTTTGAAAAATGTGCACTTTTCCCAGTGTACTTTCTTTTGAACAAGGCAAGTCTCTTTATAATGGTATGGGCATGCTTCATTTCTGACCATAAGAAGTCCTTAAATTAAGTAAGGAATCCAGTCACAGAAAGGAGATGTAGACTAAAAGCCAAATTCCCTGATGGGCAGGGTGGGCTCTGAGGGAACCAGATATGGGTCAGTAGATGGTGCCATCCTATGGCACCCATTCGTGGCCTGGGGTAGCCCTGCATACATCCTGCTTCAGTTTCTCTATGAATCTCCTGAAGAAATTTACTCACAACAGGAAGTCTTTAAACCAATATTTCCCTCTCTTGGAGTCTAGTTTATTAAACAGCCTTCCAGCTCCCTGAAAACCCATTTTGCTGTCCCACCCCCATTAGGTGCAGGGTATTCACAGACTCACTTTTGGAACAGAGTCCTTCTTAAAATCCTTACTCCCAGCTTGCATAGTCTTCACCGCTTAAATTCAGGGGTTTTTCACAGCACCTCAAAGCTATGTCCTTTTAAGTTCTGGCCTGCAAACTCCCCCCTCAAGTTAGCAGTTGCATAGCCCTACCTTCCTGGGGCTGTGTGGTGGCTGACATTCCCTCCGGCCCCCCAGTTCCCTGCAGCAGCTTTCCCTTGATTGGCTTAGACATTCCTTTTGACCCACCTTCCCAGTTATGTCATCAGTCTCTTAATCCTTCCCAGGTGGGTCTAGTAATGCCAGACACCTATGTGTGCTTGGTTGGGAGAGAAGAGAGTCTTGCCCCACCCACTTTACAAGGCTTCTGGTCCCAGACCCTTAAAGCAATGGTAGTCTGGGTATTTCCCTATACCTTCCCTCTCCCAGACACTGAGGGTGGGATTCACAAAAGTACTGTACTTTAGTGCCTAAACTCTAGACTTGGTGCCTAAATCTGGGGTTTAGGCTCCACTGCAATCCACAAAACTCCTGCCTAATCCTGTAGTCACTTAAACTCATTCAGTGCCTAAATTTCCCTGGGCACCTGTGTTTCTGCCTCTGAGCATGCCCAAGGCTGCCTCACGCCAAGTGTCCTGACACCTATCTCCCTCCTAAGCCCAGAGTGATCCACAAACTAGGGGACGATAGGCATTCACCTGCCTATCTCACATGCAGGGCCCAATCCAATAGGTGTGCTCAGAGGCAGTCTGGATTTAGGCACCTATCTCTGTAGAGGGCAGGGCTTAGGGCACACCCCTCTCTTTGGCATTTCCCATTGGCTGGCTTAGGCAGTTTCCCACCTACCAGGATAGCTTTTGCATACTGCCCTATAAGGTGCCTCTCTCTGCCCATTCATTGTATAGGAAGTCTACGCACCTAACTTTTGTGGATCGCATTGTTGTTCCAGTGATTTCCTAGGAGTCTACAAATTAGGCAATTCAATGATGAGCGTCACAATGCCTATGTCCCTTTGTGGATCCGGGCCTGACTGTCCCCAGGACCAACTGCCTCTCTCCCAATTGTTATTCCAGACACCTGGAATGGGGTAACTGGCTTCTCAGACTACCTTAAAGGGCCTTTACCCCCTAAGGGCTCCCTAACTCTGTCTGAAACTCAGCCCTTGCTCAGGCTAAAGCAGCCTGTAGTCTAATCAAGTTTGCACCAACTGGCAACTGTCACTAAGCAACCAACTATGAGGTAGCGATAGCTGAGTGCATTGCACTCTGGCCACTGATCTTCCCTTACCTGACATGCCCTTCCCTGTGCTGGGGGCTGCACAGAAGGAGGCTTAGGAACCAGTGAGGCTGGAGGTGTGCCATCTGAGGATATGGTATCCCCAGTAAAGGATTTACATGCAGCCTTTGCTCCCTCAACACTACCCAATCCACTGAAGGAGAGCAGAGCTTCCCAAAGAATAAAGCCAAAGGAATCTGAAGAACCTGTCTGTGGATACTGATTGGGGCATATGGTCATTGGATGATCTGAGTCTTGCACTGATTTGCAGACACGCAAAACTGGGACCTCATTACCAAAAAGAGGAGATTCCTTCTTCCCTAGACCTAGCCAAAACGTTCTAATTTTTTCCCTCCAAAAATATGAGGGTTTGATTAAGATGAGGCTTTTTTTGTGGGAAAAAATATCACATTACATTTTTCAGTGGAAAATTTCAAAAATGGTTTGGTTTTACATCAGTATTTCCCACAATATCTAAAAAAAATAAAATAAACAAAAACAAAAATGTTTTTAAACAAGCTCTACTATTCCCATTTTGTTACAAAAAAAGGAGATAGAAGAAGATATGTATTTTTACCACCTTTCCCTTTTGCCCAGGATTCACAGACTTCAACTACAATGGCAGCCAGCACCTACTGTATAGACTTCCCACTCCACACCTGCCTCAGCTTTTAGCTCTCTTTCTCCATCCCCCTTGCCCTTCTCTTCTGCCCTCAACTCCCAAATTCCTCAGAATTTGAGTTGGGAGCCTTAGAACAGCTTTGAATTCATGTCCCTTTACTAAATTAAACCTTCAATGCTGCCCAGCCCCTTCTCCAAAACACTGATTAGCTCAGAACAGAAGTACCACATCCCTTTGAAGACAAGGTGAGTGAGGCAATATCTTTTATTGGACCAACTTCTGTTGGTCAGAGAGGCAAGGTTTCGAACTTACACAGAGCTCTTCTTCATGTCTGGTAAGAGCTCTATGTAAGCTCAAAAGCTTGTCTCTTTCATCAAAAGAAGCTGGTCCAATAAAAGATTTTACCTCACCCACCTTATCTCTTTAATAGGACAAATATGCCTACCACAATACTGCATACATCCCTTTGAAGTCCTGTTGCATGTGTCAAGACCTGAGGTAAAGAGCTGCACGGAGGCAGCCATTGGCAGTGCACAGCAACAGGGTCCTACAAAACCCAGAAAGTTTGAGCACATCTGCTGGCCCCTTATTGATATTTATATGTTTTATACGGCACTCCCAACTAGGATGACCAGATGTCCCAATTTTATAGGGACAGTCCCGAAATTCGGGACTCTGTCTTATATAGGCGCCAATTACTCCCCGCCCCCTGTCCGATTTTTCACACTTGCTGTCTAGTCACCCTACTCCCAACCTAACTGGTGCACTGGAGAAGTGGAAAGACCTGAACTGGAAACCGGTTTTAGACTCCGGGATCAGTTTCTAAGGAATTTAGAAGAGAGGAAGGAGTGTGGAAATGGTTAATAGGAGGTGCTGGGAAGCGGTAGAGGGATAACAAGACTCCTATGATAGGAGGCAAGGCTAGGGGCTGGAGGGAAAAGTAAACTGTCCCCATCCTCTTGTCCTTCATGAACCCAGCTGTTCTATTAACAGCAGATTTTTGCTGAGAGCCCACATTCAACTTTAATTTTATATTGGAAAAAAACTAAATTAAGGATGCATTTCATTTTTTTCCCCAAAAGGAGCTGACTCAAAAGTGGCTAAATGTTGCACAAATGGTAACTGAAATGTAGCCAAGCTCCTGGGAACAGGAATGCAAATCCAGGTAACCTAACGAGAGTGTGTTTGAAACAATTAATGTAGCTGTAAAGAAGAGATTTGTATAAACTTTCCTGTCCTATTTTTTTGTATCCTGCTATGAGGACCCTTTTTACCCTAGTGGAAGAATACTTGCATAAACCCCTCTACATTTTTGTTGTAAGCTATTGAGTTGGTGTTTTTTTAAATGAAATTGTAGATGGATGAGCCATGCTAAAATAGCACTGGGTTTCTGTACAGGATGTACTTTAGCCAGTGCACTTCCCAGGTGGCTGAGGACACTTGGCTAAATTCAAAGCATGCACTAATAGCCTTCTAATGTATTTCCTGTTGTGGGTTATTACTGTATTCTAAACGCATATTCATGGCAAAAGTAACCCCTCTGACTTTTTATATTAATAATGTATACACAAATGCATCCTTAGGGCTGTACAAACCAATCAGCTCCTCTCTGTATATTTGAATTAGGCTAGAGATTTGATCACTTTATTCACCTTCCCCATCCATGCAACTGAGAGAAAATCCTTTGGGAGATTCCTCAGACATATGGCCAGACATACATCTTCCTATTGTATTTCTTTATGTACTAGGTACATAATATTTACCTCAACAAAACCTTCATGATTTAATAAACAGAAATCACCCACAATAAAGAAAGGGTCGGGCTTGGAAAATGTGCATCCCACACAGCGAAAAGTTCCAATTATGGTTGCAATACATGATTATAATTGCAAGATAAAGGATTATGGCAATAACACAGTAATAAATTACCCATTCATTAAACTTTAACCACATACATCTGGGCATTATGGGAAGTTGCATGACCTAAATGAGTCATGTTTCATATAATTTGCTTGTGATTTACATCCTTTAGGTGTAATTTGTACTATAAAAAGTGAAACATTAGCATTTGTGTAATGTACAGAGGTGCAATAAAGTAATTTAATTAGGCACTAGGTAGGTGTCTCAACAACTGAATATACAACACATATTATTAAAATAGATACATTTAAAAATGCTGGAAAAATGTTTTTACTCAAGCATCATTGAGCATGAGAGTGTAAACATGAGAAAGAAAGAGAAGTTGAAAACAGTCTGGAGCAGATAGAGCACTAATTGTTCAATCTAACAAAGTGCTGAGGGCTTCAGCTTCCTTGGAAGTTTCCACCTTTGGGTACCTGAAAAGGGCTTTGTTTGTATGAAGTGCCCCTTGATAGAGCTGATGGAAGAGAAGATCTGAGGTTTAGAGATGCAGGTTGACTTTAAAAGGGAATTCAAGTAGATGATGGAGGGAAGGCAAGAGGAGGCTGAAGGGAAAACTCAAGACTCACAAATGCAAGCTGAACTGGCGAACTGTGAGGGTAGACTACAGGGTGAGGAAAGTGACTACACAAACCAGGCTGAGGAAAAGACCAGATAGTAAAGGAGAAATAGAGCTCAGGAACAGGTTTGCTGAGTTGGAAAATGAGGAAGGGGTACAGCAGGCAGTAACAGAAGGTGGGAGGGCAAGAAGGAAGAGACGAGTGGCTAGTCCTACACCATGAGGGGAGAGAGCCAGAGTTCAGAGCCCCAGGAGGATAGAGAATGACTCACAGACGATTGCAAGGGAGAACTAAAGACGAGGATTTACAGCCAGAAAGAACAGGAAGAAGGCTGGAGAACCACACCAACACCAGGAAGAGGCAGGTCTGAGTGACTGGAGACTCCCTAAGAAGAATGGACAGGCCTGTCACCAGAGCTGATCTAAGGAACAGAAAGGTGTGCTGTCTGCCAGGAGCTATGATACAGGATGTGGAGCTGGGGCTGAAGAGGATCCAAATGTGAGCAGGAAAGAATCCACTGATTGTCCCTCATGTGGGAATGAATGATACTGCTAGAATCTCACTGGAGTGTATTAAGGGAGGCTGTGTCAGGTTGGAGAAGACACTTAAAGAAACGGAGGCTCAGGTGATCTTCAGTGGGATTCTACCTGTCCCTAGAGGAGGAGAATGAAGGCAAGACACACAGGCGATGCATTGGCTGAGCGCAGCTGAAGGGACATGCCTGGGAAAGGCACCAGCAGCGAGTGCCCCTGCTGAGCTTCACTAGGTATCGCCCAGAGCAGGGAAGTGAGACCAGGCTGGAAGCACAGCTCTCTGCCAGAGGGAGCACAGGGAAGCCTGCTGAGTTACATCCCTTCCTTGCAGGCCGGCAGCTGCAGTTACCTGCTCGAGTATGTGTCTGGACTAGCCTGCCTGGGGTGCGCAGAAGGGAGCTCAGGGAGCCAGTTGGGGCAATGGGGAGGAGGCAGTGAGGCCCAGGGGAGCTGGGGGTGGGGAGCCCAGGGAGACAGTCGAGGTTGGGGTGGTGGATGGGATCCTGGGGGAGGCAGCGGGGGCCAAAAGTGATGGGGGGAGCTTGGGGAGGCAGTGGGGGGGGGGCAGGGGAAATTGGAATGGGTGAGGGGCTGGGGGAGGCAACGTGGGTCAGGGCACCAAAATACAAGTTCACCCAGGGGCCATTTTTCCTAAGGCCAACCCTGTCAGGGTCAGCCTTAAGGGTGGGCGACATGGGCAACCGCCCAGGGTGCTGTGGTCAGGGTGGCGCCATGGTCAAAAGTGTTGCTTGAGGGTGCCTTGGCAGTCACCAGGAAGTTGACCGTGGGGGAAGGTGGGGGAGCTGCCATTGCCAGCCCCTTCTCCCCATCAGCAGTTACCAGTCGTCTGTGGCGAAAGAAGAGTATGATGATCAACAGATGTCTCAGGTAGTGGTGCTATAAGGAGGGCTTTGGGATGTTTGACCACTGGGGGGCATTCACAAACAGAGGACTGTTCTCATGGGATGGACTCCATCTGAATAGGGAGGGAAATAGATTTCTCGGATGGAGGCTGGCACAATTGAAGAGCCTTAAATTAGGAACTCCGGGGAGATGGTTGGGAGATGCTCATGTAATCTCCATGACTGATTCCAGTATTGAATGGGAGGAAAATCATGAAAGAGAGGATACAGAAATGGAGAAAGGAATAGCCGAGAGTAGTAGAAAGCACACCAGGAGGAAAAATAGTGCTGATACTAATGAAGCGAACAGTCAGGTAGGTGATACTGGCAGTAGAATGACTGTACTTAATCGGGTAAGTAATCTGGGTGAAGCCAAGAAGAAACAACTAAGATATCTGTACACCAATGCAAGGAGCCTGGGTAACAAAATGGAGGAACTAGAACTACTAGTGCAGGAAGTGAAAGCAGATATTCTAAGGATAACAGAAACATGATGGAATAGTAGTCATGACTGGAGTACGGGTATTGAAGGATGTGTGCTGTTCAGGAAAGACAGAAATAAAGGTAAAGGTGGTAGAGTATCATTGTATATCAATGATGAAGTAGACCATAAAGAAATTAGAAGTGATGGAAAGGACAAAAGACCAGAGGCTCCCTTGGGATAGTGCTTTGGCATATGCTACAGACCCCCAAGGATTCTATTTGGATCTGGATAGAGACCTCTTTAATATTTTTAATGAAATAAATACTTACTGGGAATTGTGTGACTATGGGAGACTTTAGTTTCCCAGATATAGATTGGAGGACAAATGGTATTAATAATGGTAGGGCCCAGATTTTCCTGGATGTGATAGCTGACAGTTTTCTTCACCAAATAGTCACCAAACTAACAAGATGTGATGCCATTTTAGATTTGGTATTGGTGAGTAGTGAGGACCTCATAGAACAACTGGTTGGAGGGGACAACCTTGGTTCAAGTGATTATGAGCTAAAGGAAGGATAAGCAAAAATAGGTCTGCAACTAGGTCCTTGATTTCAAAAGGGCAAGAAAAATTAAGGGAGTTAGAGAAGTGGACTGGATTGAAGAACTCGAGGATCTGAATGTGGAGGACATTTGGAATTACTTCAAGTCAAAGTTGCAGAAGCTATCTGAAGTCTGCATCCCAAACAAGGAAAAAATTCATAGGGAATGGTTGCAGACCAAGCTGGATGAGCAAGCCTCTCAAACAGATTATTAAGAGAAAACAGAAAGCCTACAAGGAATGGAAGATGGAATGGATCAACAAGGAAAGCTATCTCATGGAGATCAGAAAGCATAGGGAAAATGTGAGAACTGCCAAAAGCCAAACTGAGTTGGAACTTGCAAAGGAAATTAAAACCAATAGTAAAAAGTTCTATAGCCATATAAATATAAAGAAAACAAGGAAAAAAGAAGTGGGACCACTAAACACAGAGGATGAGGTGGAGATGAAAGATAATCTAGGCATGGCCCAACAATTAAACAAATACTTTGCCTCCGTTTTTAACAAGGGTAATGAGGAGCTTAGGGATCGTGGTAGGGTGGCTACTGGAAACAAGGATATGGAAGTAGAAATTACCACATCTGAGGTGGAAGTCAAACTCAAACAGCTTAATGGGTCCAAATCAGAGGGCCCGGATAATCTCCATCCAAGAATGTTAAAGGAACTGGCACATGAAATTGGAAGCCCAATCACAAGGATTTTTAATGAATCCGTAAACTTCAGAGTCATACCCTATGACTGGAAAATTGCTAATATTAAAAGGAGGGAGGGATTGATCCTGGAAACTAAAGTCCTGTTAGTTTGTCCTCAATTGTATGCAAGGTCTTGGAACAAATTTTGAAAGAAAAAGTAGTTAAAAATATAGAGGTAATGGCAGGGCTGGTGGAACCCATTAGGCGACCTAGGCGGTCGCCTAGGGCACTAACATTTGGGGGGCGGTAACCGCGGTGGCTGGATCTTCGGCCACCCCGGTCGTCGGCGGTATTTCGGGGGCGGGACCTTCCGCCGCCTCTGTCGGGGGCGGCATTTCGGGGGCGGGACCTTCCGCCACCTAGGGTGGCAAAAAAGCTGGCGGCACTCCTGGGTAATGGTAATCGGGATAAAATACAACGTGGTTTTACAAAAGGTAGATTGTGCCAGACCAACCTGATCTCTTTCTTTGACACGATAACTGATTTTTTAGACAAAGGAAATGCAGTACATCTAATCTACCTGGATTTCAGTAAGGCATTTGATACATTAAATATGTGAAATTCTTAGTTAAATTGGAGAAGATGGGGATTAATATGAGAATTGAAAGGCGGGTAACCAACTGGTCATACTGAGATGTGCACTGTCAGGATGGAGGGAGGATACTAGTGGAGTTCCTCAGTGATTGGTCTTGGGGCCAATCTTATTTAACATTTTCATTAATGACCTTGGCACAAAAAGTGGGAGTGCACAAGTAAAATTTGCAGATGCTACTAGGATGATCCAAGGAATGGAAAACCTACCTTATGAAATGAGACTCAAAGAGCTTGACTTGTTTAGCCAAACCAAATGAAGGGTGAAGGGAGAGATGATTGCTCTCTATAAATACATCAGAGGGATAAATACCAGGAATGGAGAGGAGTTATTTAAGTTAAGCGCCAAATTTGACACAAGAACAAATGGCTATAAACTAGCCATCATCAAGTTTAGGCTTGAAATTAGATGAAATTTTGTAACCATCAGAGGAGTGAAGTTCTAGAACAGCCTTCCAAGGGGAGCAGTGGGGGCAAAAAACCTAACTGCCTTCAAGACTGAGCTTGATAAGTTTATGGAGGGGATGGTATGATGAGACTGCCTACAATGGCAGGTGGCCCATCTGCAACTGCTGGTAGCAAATATCCCCACTGGCCAGAGACAGGACACTAGTTGGGGAGGGCTCTGTGTTACTACATAGAATTCTTTCCCAGGTGTCTGGCTAGTGGGTCTTGTCCACAGGCTCAGAGTCCAACTGATCACCATATTTGTGGTCAGGAAGGAATTTTCCCCCAGGTTAGGTTGGCAGAGATTCTGGGGGCTTTCACCTTCCTCTGAAGGTCCCTTGCAGGTTTAAACTAGAGTAAAGGGTGGATTCTTGACTTTAAATCACGATTTGAGGACTTCAGTAACTCAGCCAGAGGTTAGGGGTCTATTACAGGAGTGGGTGAGTGAGGTTCTGTGGCCTGCAATGTGCAGGAAGTCAGACTAGATGATCACGATTGCCCTGGCTGGCCTTAAAGTCTATGAGCACTTCACAGGACACATTGAGAACCCTAGAATATCTAACCCCAGTTGAGCTGATGTAAAATGGATGTATCTCATAGTAGAATGGAGAAGCCTGCAAAGTAGTCAGACAGCAAGGCTAACAGGAGTTGGATGAGTATATACAAAGGCTGAGGGGAGTGAGGGCAACTGGAGGTTAGTTGTGAATAATTTCTAATGACAAAATGAGAGAAATGATGGATGACTAGCTGGATAGCCAGATAAGGTAATGTAAAAAACACTGGCTTTTTTAAGGACCCAGTTCCTCTGGTTTCAGTGGGTGTTGAGTGTGCTCAGAGCCTTACAGGACTGGAGCTACTGTCATTGCAGCTGTTAATTACCTTCCAAGATCTGCAGGGAAATTAGAGGCCAAATCTTTTTCAGTACTAATGCACTTTTGTGGCTTATAAATATGTACATAAAACAATGAGACACCTGTAAAAAAAACTGAAGAAAGGCACAAAGTAGAAAAGCTTCTTACTTTTAAAGAAAATAGCCATTTTTTTAAAAAAATGGAGCAAAAAACCTAGAAAACGAACACCTACAGTGTGTTAATCTCTCACGACTCTCCACTAGGTACAGTCATTTAAACACAAGTCTGATCAACTTCAACATTATAACCGTGGGTGGGTAAGATACTGCTAGGTACTAATAGAAAACAACACTCTTGTCCTTGAAGTTTATAATTATCTTTATTATCTTCATTCAACATATTAGTCATTGCATTTTGGTCTTTTAATCAAAGCTATCACAGGACTGAAGTGACTGCAGGCTCCAGCATCTTCATCTTGCAAAGATGCCTCTCAAGATGCCCACACATGCTTTCCTGGCTTGCACACACTCTGCCCCCATAGAGCTTCTCTGATAATAACAATGGCTAGGCACTTTTTGTTTTGTGCTTCATCTGAACCAGTTTGCCCATTTATAGGGCTAGCCTTAAACATATGCATCACAGGGCCTTTTTGAAGGTTCTGCTCATTCAACCTCCCCTCCCACTGGACACAACCTCTCCCTCCCTGCTGTGGCCTGCCCATATCTTGAAAGGTCAGATTCAGGATCCAACTCTCCATGGCCCATCAATGACAAGTACCTCAATTCAAACCTCCCAGCATCTCTGACAGCTTTCTCTCCCTCTTCCCTGCCTTGCTGCCACCCCCTTCCCACAAAGTGTGTTGGGATAGTGCCTAGGGGCAGGGCCGGTGCAACCATTAGGCAAACTAGGCGGCCGCCTAGGGCGCCAAGATTTGAGGGCGCCAAAAAGGCTAAACCTGTAACCCTTTTCCTGCTGCTGTGCTGTCGTTCCTCCTCCGGCCACCAGGGGGTGCTGCGCTGCCCCCGCTCTTCCCCAGGGCCCCTGCCCCTGCTCAGCCCTGCCCTGCCCCCACTCCCCTGCGCTCTGCAGCAGGGCCAGGCCTGCACTCACTTGCCGCGGGAAGTACAGAGACCCGGCCCCAGCCGCGCCGCCGGTGAGTGCTGGGGGGTGGTTCCCCCGGCCCTCCAACCAGCCCCCCCCGGAAGCCTGGGGCCCCCCCGCTACCGCCCCCCCAGAGGCCTGGGGCACACCCCCCCCCGCGNAATAATGAAATTAATAAATTTTCAAGCCAAATGTGTATTAATTCTAATGAACAATGCCACATTATGCAGTATTCATTTTTGAAAGTGTACAATAAGCGATGCTCCGGGGGGTGGGGGGCGCAAGGTGGAAGTTTCGCCTAGGGCGCAAAATATCCTTGCACCAGCCCTGCCTAGGGGCCCACACATCTTACTTCACACAGAGTCCCAAGTAAATCTAAAGCAGGCATTAGTCATCCCTTACTTTCTGATGAAGAAAACATGCAGAGCAGAAGAAGTAAAGGAAAGATAAAATGGGGATGAAGTAAGACAGATTTTGTGCACCTAGAACAAAAAAGAAATTGCTCATTGTCTTACTTGGAGATTTCCCAAAGAACAGCCTGGTTCGTGGTGTTACAGCACTTCTACTTCTGGCCAAAGCCAGCAAGTGCAAGGGTGTGTGAAAATAAAATTTAATTTCAAAAAATTAATAGGCAATTAGAGAGACAAAAGACAATAATAGGCAATTTAAATTTCTCAAACCTGGAAGAAGGTTGGAGCCAGTTTTTATTTTCATCAAAACTGGTTTGCCTGTCCTTTCCAATAACAACACAGGCAAAGCCCTTTGTTCATGTAGAGTGAAGGATGAAAAATTGCATAGCCCACCAAGGTAAATGATAATAAGCAAAGAACTAAGCAATGCACTTATCTAACACCTCATATATACTCCATTCTACGGTTCTCCTTTCAACCCCAGCTATCTGCCTCCCTGCTACTAACAGCTGACAAATTCCTACCCTCCTTGTGAACAACTAATGCGCAGCCTTAGCACCAACCATGGCAATTCGTTATGTGTTCATGTGTTTCAATGATTGGTATAGGGCTAGTGTAGCTTCCATGCTACACTCTGTGTAGTTCTGTATGTGGTTTTATACTTGTGTGTGTTATGTGAATGGCTGACATATTTTAAGTGATTGTTCTCTACTGAGAATTAATTTTTCATGTAGAAATGGCAGAATTGAAATCTGCATATCTCTGGGCATTAGCGGTCATTCCTTCTGAGCAGGGGAATCTTGGTGCAGTAGCATAAAGCCAGTGTAGCCAACCGCACACTGTTCTCTCTCCCAGCCCTCAACATAAAAAGGATGGTGCAAGAGGGTCCTCCTATGGAATCATAGAAATGTAGGGCTGGTAGGGACCTCAAGAGGTCATCTGGTCGATCCTCCTGCATTGGGGCAGAATAAGGTATATTTCATCAATCTCTGGATACTGGAATGGTCCCTGGGGAACTGCTGCAGCAGGGTATATTTTAGAGCAATCTTGAGATGATTGTAGGTTGCTCCAGGAGCTGAACAACTCAGTGATCCATGCAGATCAGTGGGAGTAAAGGCAGCATGCCCCCCTCAGATCTCACACTTTGCACTGCTCATCCAGGCCCAAAGACTGGAATTAGAATGGGAACAGAAACTACATTCTCCTGCCACCTGAGAGGTGGGCCTTGCTGCTTAGGGTAGAGATACCTAGTCAGTGCCAGGTAGGGAGGCCTCCACTCTCACTGCCTGCATGTCACTTGCTGTGTGTTTAAATCAAGGACATCAGGCTCCAGGACTCTATCAAATGATACCTTTGGGGAGCACTTTCATCACGCAGAACGGAGCTGTATATAATAATGAGCAATGGGTGAGTTTCAGCATTCAGAGATTTAGATCAAGTTTGAGTGAAAATTCAAATCTGTTCTCATTGTATCCAAACAAGTTTGCCCTGCCCTATTAATAGTATGTCACACACAGTATGTGCACAGTAATATATTTCCCCTCTTCATCTGACAAGACATCCCGTATCAGAAACTTAGTTTTCTGTTCCAGAATATAAACAGTGATTAACAGCAACAACTACAATGTTACTGTCAAATCTGTTGCCGCAGCATACCAATAATAAGCAGTTCTGGAGCTGACGTATTCACTATACAAGGATTACTAACACTAGTCAAGCACTTTTGTATTCACTCCATTGTGTCACAACAGAGTCAGAATGAGAGAGAGTGGAGTATTGCTAACAAAGGTAGTATATGGGCTAGATCCACACACTACCATGGTGGGACTCCACCCTACCCCAGTAAAGGCCACTGTACTCAGCGGGGCAAGGTTGAAGATATCTTGTATTATGAATTAAGATAAAAGTATTTCTATCATAGTATCAGCCAACAAAACATTTTGTTTCACACCTTCTGCCACCCCTCTATATAATGTTAAGAATATCTATGCACTGTCCATTAAAATGGAATTCCCTCAGCTTATCAGGATGGAAGGGTACTACACAGTTACTGACCCAGAACTACACACTTATTTCTCAGTTCTGAAATTCCCTTCACTTTGATTTGGGTGTCTGATTTGCATAATGACTGAACAGTTACAGTGTTCCTCAATAACATTACAGCATTCAAATTCCAGTATTCAAAGGCCCTGATTTCCTAACAATGGCTGTCAGATAACCAAGCACAAGAATTTATATAACACTGGTCTACAATTTTTGAGAAGTCGTCTGCTTCAGAGATAAAATGTGATATTTATTATGTTTTTTGATGTGCTGAATTCAAATATGACAATTAAAACAACTGATTGGCTACTGTTTCTAAGATATTTAAGTTTTTACATTTTATGTCTATGTATATTGTGTAGATAGTAGAGTTTTAATCATAAATTGTAAACCTAGGTCTTTTCATGTGTTTATGGTTGCTTTACATGATAATATTTCACCTGTCCTGTTTATGTAACACTTTAAAAATCAGCAAAAGGGTTATATAAATAAAATTTATTATGAAACAAAAGGCAAAAAACTATTATGTACATAGTTTAGTCCTATTCAGTGTCTACTCGGCGCTTCTTGGCTTGTCTCTTGTATTCATTAAATGGAGCATCTCTTGTCACTGTCCAGCAATAGTCTGCAAGCATTGATGGGCTCCATTTGCCCTGATAGCGTTTCTCCATTGTTGCAATGTCCTGGTGAAATCGCTCGCCGTGCTCGTCGCTCACTGCTCCGCAGTTCGGTGGAAAAAAATCTAGATGAGAGTGCAAAAAATGTATCTTTAGTGACATGTTGCAACCAAGGCTTTTGTATGCCTTGAGGAGGTTTTCCACCAACAACCTGTAGTTGTGTGCCTTGTTGTTTCCGAGAAAATTTATTGCCACTAACTGGAAGGCTTTCCATGCCGTCTTTTCCTTGCCACGCAGTGCATGGTCAAATGCATCATCTCGAAGAAGTTCACGAATCTGAGGACCAACAAAGACACCTTCCTTTATCTTAGCTTCACTTAACCTTGGAAATTTTCCACGGAGGTACTTGAAAGCTGCTTGTGTTTTGTCAATGGCCTTGACAAAGTTCTTCATCAGACCCAGCTTGATGTGTAAGGGTGGTAACAAAATCTTCCTTGATTCAACAAGTGGTGGATGCTGAACACTTTTCCTCCCAGGCTCCAATGACTGTCGGAGTGGCCAATCTTTCTTGATGTAGTGGGAATCTCTTGCACGACTATCCCATTCGCAGAGAAAACAGCAGTACTTTGTGTATCCAGCCTGCAGACCAAGCAAGAGAGCAACAACCTTCAAATCGCCACAAAGCTGCCACTGATGTTGGTCATAGTTTATGCACCTCAAAAGTTGTTTCATGTTGTCATAGGTTTCCTTCATATGGACTGCATGACCAACTGGAATTGATGGCAAAACATTGCCATTATGCAGTAAAACAGCTTTAAGACTCGTCTTCGATGAATCAATGAACAGTCTCCACTCATCTGGATCGTGAACGATGTTGAGGGCTGCCATCACACCATCGATGTTGTTGCAGGCTACAAGATCACCTTCCATGAAGAAGAATGGGACAAGATCCTTTTGACGGTCACGGAACATGGAAACCCTAACATCACCTGCCAGGAGATTCCACTGCTGTAGTCTGGAGCCCAACAGCTCTGCCTTACTCTTGGGTAGTTCCAAATCCCTGACAAGGTCATTCAGTTCACCTTGTGTTATGAGGTGTGGTTCAGAGGAGGAGGATGGGAGAAAATGTGGGTCCTGTGACATTGATGGTTCAGGACCAGAAGTTTCATCCTCTTCCTCTTCCTCGTCTGACTCAAGTGAGAATGATTCTGGTGCATCAGGAACCGGCAGTCCTTCTCCGTGGGGTACTGGGCGTATAGCTGATGGAATGTTTGGATAATGCACAGTCCACTTTTTCTTCTTTGACACACCTTTCCCAACTGGAGGCACCATGCAGAAGTAACAATTGCTGGTATGATCTGTTGGCTCTCTCCAAATCATTGGCACTGCAAAAGGCATAGATTTCCTTTTCCTGTTCAACCACTGGCGAAGATTTGTTGCACAAGTGTTGCAGCATATGTGTGGGGCCCACCTCTTGTCCTGATCTCCAATTTTGCAGCCAAAATAAAGGTGATAGGCTTTCTTAACCATAGTGGTTATACTGCGCTTTTGTGATGCAAAAGTCACTTCACCACAAACATAGCAGAAGTTATCTGCACTGTTCACACAAGTACGAGGCATCTCTGCTCACTTTGGCTAAACAGAAATGTGTCCCTTTGCAAAATCAAACACTGACAAATAAGAGAGCACGACACTGTATGTTTTCTAGAGCTGATATAGGGCAATTTGTTCAGCAGAGTGATGTAAGCTTCGTTATGATTGCATTATCCATGACTTCTAGGAATAACATGATGCAATTCATATCCTGTATGACGCAATACCAGCTTCAGATTGCATCATTCATTGTTTTGCCTAAAAAGCAAGTACTGTCCAAACCCAGTCATAGATTTATTCATAGATCCAGTCAAAGATGTATTTTAGTCATTTCTGGTTTAAATTGAGATCCCTTCCCTTTATAACTCACTTATCCTCCGCCATTCCCAAGTCAAGGGTCGTATATACTGACCCAATAGCATATCTTGAAAACTAGAGCCAATCAACAATTTTAAGCATCATTTTCATTCTCAGTGACCCAGAACTAGTAAAGTTTGACTACATTTATTTCAGAAGCATTTTGGCTGTAGAGCAGTGTTATCACTGTCTGGTTATTTTTCAATATAGACATGGTTATTGTGCAATAACCACACAAAGATTGTGTAAACCTCTCTGTTTTGACAGCTACTTTAAATCCCCTCAGCTGTATTTGGCCACTATCCTCAGAATTCCCAATCAACATGCTCACAACATCACTTCTAACGACCATAACTATTCCCAGATATTAAATAAAATGTTATATTGAAAAAGAATTACTTTTAATGAAGAGAGGAAGAGCCATGCCTTATTTAGGGACCAGCAGAGGAAAGAAGGTATTGTTATGCTGGAGGTAGGGTTGTTCCCAGCAAGCATGTCTTTGATCTGTGTTGGGGTGTGGGACGGGGTGCGAGGTGCAGGCTCTGGCCGGGAGGCGCTTACCACAGGCGGCTCCCAGCCGGCGGCGCAGCAGGGCTCAGGAAGGCTGCCTGCATGCCATGACCCCACATTGCTCCCGGAAGCGGCTGCGGCCGGCTGCTGCTGGCACGTCTCTGTGCACCCCTTGGGGGGAGGGAGGCAGCGGGTCTCCGTGTGCTTCCTGTGCCCGCAAGCACCGCCCCCGCAGCTCCCATTGGCCGGTTTCCAAAGCTCTTTGGGCTAACAGATGCTAACATATGGACACATCATATTTTTATTATTTTGTTAAAAGTTATCTGCATCTCTGTGATGTTTGACATGAGGCTGCACAATAAGTTAGTGTGATGGCACCTGTCAGAAACATATACAGTACATTGCTGTCATCTGATATATGCCATCTGTTTAGATAGCTGGGCACTGAGCCATAACATAAGCAAAGGGAAGGACAGAAACAGAAAATAGCCAGATTTGTCTGAAATAGTGACTGAGTTCAAACTGTTTCTTCCTATATAAGCCTGATATAGTAGGAGACATCACCTTTTATTCTCTCCATCAGGAACATGGGTTGTTCTTCTATGCCCCATAGTAATTCGCCAGTGCGTATACGCCACTCTGCCTTTATCATCTTGAAGGTTAGCAGGGGTGATATTTTTTTCCAGTTCATTACTTGGCCAGATCAAAGCAAAGAACTAATGGAACTTGCCTTTAGGGCAAAAAACATTTAATCAATCACACGAGAAAATACTTTACTGAGTAGCAGCATATTCATACTCACTATAGTTGAGACAACTCTAGGAAGATTTATAAATAACATTCAAGTGTTTTATGGATTTGGCTGGTAGCTGTGTATGCACTGACTGAGAAGTGCTCAGTGATGCACCTATCAGATGCAAAGATGATGGCTCTCAGCATCTAGACAACTTTCTAGTGATTGCTGAGAGGAGTCCATTGCAGGGGTGCTGGAACTAGGGGAACTGGGGGTGCTGTAGCACCTCCTGGCTTGGAGAGCTTTCCATCATATACAGGAATTACAGTTTTGTTCAATGGCTTTCAGCACCCCCACTATAAAAATTGTTCCACCACCACTGGTCCATAGTAGTATTATGTGGTGGTACCAGCAATATAAGGAGGTGTAAGGCAGAGGTTCTGGAATTTACATTTAGTACTAGGGCAAAGGTTGTTTTCAATGTTTTTTTTCTCTGAAGTGCTTCTGGTTACCTGCACAGGCATAACTAGGGGGAATTTCAGAGGTTCATTGTGTGGACAGAAAGATGGTTTAAGAAGATAAACCATTTATTAGGCACCGGGGACTAGAATTGGGAAGGAAATAGTTTTCTAATCTCACAAGTATTTTCCTGTCCCAAATCACCACAAAAAGTTCAAAATTTTTGCAAACGGAAAATTTAAAAAAATTAAATTCATAGTGGGTCAATCAAAACATCATATTTTAACCATTTGAAAATGTTTCATTGCTATTTTTGACCTTTTTCTTTTTTTACTTTTTTTTAAACTATAAATTAACTTNCAAATCACCACAAAAAGTTCAAAATTTTTGCAAACGGAAAATTTAAAAAAATTAAATTCATAGTGGGTCAATCAAAACATCATATTTTAACCATTTGAAAATGTTTCATTGCTATTTTTGACCTTTTTCTTTTTTTACTTTTTTTTAAACTATAAATTAACTTAAATATCAAAACAAAAAAATATTTTGATTTGAAAAACAGCACTTTTTTATTTCAAATGTGTCAAAATGGGATGTCAACAATGTTGATTTTTTAAAATCTTTTTCCAAATTGGCAAATCTATCAAAAAAACAATCTTTTCTCACAAAATTTTGGTTTTGAGGAATCAGCATTTTCCAGCAAATAATCTTTTTGTTGAAAAATTCCTGACCAGCTCAACAAGACATTTTTTTGAGGAAGAAAGCATCTGTACAGAAAGGGTGGCTTCCATCATAACCAAAGTGGAACCAAACGGCTGGCACAGAAAACTTACAAGACTCAGCGGTATTATTTAAACTAGGAGCAGGTAGAAAGCTGGCATGTGCTGAGAAGCAGTCTGGTTGGATAAACCATCTACTAAGGATGTCAGTGCTTGGGATGTGCTATAGACTGCCGGGATCTAGCCTGGATATGGATAGAGAACTCTTTAATGTTTTTAAGGAAGTAAATACTAATAGGAACTGTGTGATCATGGGAGACTTTAACTTCCCAGATATAGATTGGGGAACGAATGCTAGTAACAATAACAGGGCTCAGATTTTCTTAGACGTGATAGCTGATGAATTCCTTCATCAAGTAGTTGCTGAACCGACAAGGGAGGATGCCATTTTAGATTTGGTTTTGGTGAGTAGCGAGGACCTCGTTGAGGAAATGGTTGTAGGGGACAACCTTGGCTCGAGTGATCATGAGCTAATTCGGTTCAAACTAAATGGAAGGATAAACAAAATTAAATCTGAGACTAAGGTTTACGATTTCAAAAGGGCTAACTTTAATAAATTAAGTCGACTAGTTAGGGAAGTGGATTGGACTAACATATTTAGGGATCTAAAGGCAGAAGACGCCTGGGATTATTTCAAGTTGAAGTTGTAGGAGCTGTCGGAGGCCTGTATCCTGAGAAAGGGAAAACGGTTTTTAGGCAGGAGTTTTAGATCGAGCTGGATGAGCAAGCGTCTCAGAGGGGTGATTAAGAAAAAACAGAAAGCGTACAAGGAGTGGAAGATGGGAGGGATCAGCAAAGAAACCTACCTTATTGAGGTCAGAGCATGTAGGGATGGAGTGAGAAAGGTCAAAAGCCGTGTAGGGTTGGACCTTGCAAAGAGAATTAAAACCAATAGTAAAAGGTTTTATAGCCATATAAATAGGAAGAAAACCAAGAAAGAAGAAGTGGGACCGCTTAAGACTGTAGATGGAGTGGAGATTAAGGATAATCTAGGCATGGCACAATATCTAAACGAATATTTTGCCTCGGTCTTTAATGAGGCTAATGAAGGGTTTAGGAATAGTGGCAGTGTGACTGATGGGAATAAGCGGGGGGTAGACATTACTGTATCCGAGGTAGAAGCCAAACTCGAACAGCTTAACGGGAGTAAATCGGGTGGCCCGGATAATCTTCATCCGAGAATATTAAAGGAACTGGTGCGTGAAATTGCAAGCCCGTTAGCGATAATTTTTAATGAATCTGTAAACTCGGGGGTTGTACCGTTTGACTGGAGATTAGCTAATATAGTTCCTATTTTCAAGAAGGGGGAAAAAAGTGACCCGGGTAACTACAGGCCTGTTAGTTTAACATCTGTAGTATGCAAAGTCATGGAAAAAATATTGAAGGAGAAAGTAGTCAAGGACCTTGAGGTCAATGGCAATTGGGACAAATTACAACATGGTTTTACGAAAGGTAGATCGTGCCAAACCAACCTGATCTCCTTCTTTGAGAAAGTAACAGATTTTTTAGACAAAGGAAATGCGGTGGATCTAATATACCTCGATTTCAGTAAGGCGTTTGATACGGTACCGCATGAGGAATTATTGGTTAAATTGGAAAAGATGGGGATCGATATGAAAATCCAGAGGTGGATAAAGAACTGGTTAAAGGGGAGACTGCAGCGGGTCGTACTGAAAGGTGAACTGTCAGGTTGGAGGGAGGTTACCAGTGGAGTTCCTCAAGGTTCGGTTTTGGGTCCAATTTTATTTAATCTATTTATTACTGACCTCGGAACCAAAAGTAGGAGTGGGCTGATAAAGTTTGCGGATGACACAAAGTTGGGAGGTATTGCCAATTCGGAAAAGGATCGGGATATCCTGCAGGGAGATTTGGATGACCTTGTAAACTGGAGTAATAGTAATAGGATGAAATTTAATAGTGAGAAGTGTAAGGTTATGCATTTAGGGATGACTAACAAGAATTTTAGTTATAAGCTGGGGACGCATCAGTTGGAAGTAACGGAAGAGGAGAAGGACCTCGGAGTCCTGGTTGATCGCAGGATGACTATGAGTCGGCAATGTGACGTGGCCGTAAAAAAAGCTAATGCGGTCTTGGGATGCATTAGGCGAGGTATTTCTAGTAGAGATAAGGAGGTGCTAGTCCCGTTATACAAGGCATTGGTGAGACCTCATTTGGAGTACTGTGTGCAGTTCTGGTCTCCCATGTTTAAGAAGGATGAATTCAAACTGGAACGGGTACAAAGAAGGGCCACTAGGATGATCCGAGGAATGGAAAGCCTGTCGTATGAAAGGAGACTTGAGGAGCTCGGTTTGTTTACCTTAACCAAAAGAAGGCTGAGGGGAGATATGATTGCTCTCTTTAAATATATCAGAGGGATAAATACCAGGGAGGGAGAGGAATTATTTCAGCTCAGTACTAATGTGGACACGAGAACAAATGGATATAAATTGGCCGTCGGGAAGTTTAGGCTTGAAATTAGACGAAGGTTTCTAACCATCAGAGGAGTGAAGTTCTGGAACAGCCTTCCGAGGGAAACAGTGGGGGCGAAAGACCTCTCTGGCTTTAAGATTAAGCTTGATAAGTTTATGGAGGGGATGGTTTGATGGGATAACGTGATCTTAGTCAATAGGTCAATAACGTGCCATCACTGGTAATTAGTACCAATGGTCAATGATGGGATATTAAAAGTTACTACAGAGAACTTTTTCCTGAGTGTCTGGCTGGAGAGTCTTGCCCGCATGCTCGGGGTTCAGCTGATCGCCATATTTGGGGTCGGGAAGGAATTTTCCTCCAGGGTAGATTGGCAGAGGCCCTGGAGGTTTTTCGCCTTCCTCCGCAGCATGGGGCAGGGGTCGCTTGCTGGAGGATTCTCTGCAACTTGAAGTCTTTAAATCATGATTTGGGGACTTCAACAGCTGAGTCAAGGGAGAGAATTATTCCAGGAGTGGGTGGGTTGGCTTTTGTGGCCTGCATCATGCGGGTGGTCAGACTAGATGATCATAATGGTCCCTTCTGACCTTAAAGTCTATGAGTCAGTAAATACAACGGTAACTCTGTATCTGACAAAGGGTAGGACCAAACTTACAGTTGAACTGAAGGAGGGATAGGTTGATATCACAGTGGTAAGTTATGGAAAGGTAGCAGGATATCAGACTAGACAGATAAAGGTCGGCACATGGTCATAATAAAAATTAAAATATACATATACACTAATGTGAGAAGCTGAAAAGCAAGAACAGGTGAAGAATGCCTGGAAATAGAAGAGGATGTTGAGAAACAAGGCATCACTGAAACATGATGACATGACAAGCCAACAGTATTCCTTAATACTCGGCTAAACGCTTATGGATTAGGTCTTAGAGATGAGGAGCAGCAGCACTACACCTAAAAGATCCCACAGAATCTAGGGTAAAATTTCTGAGTTCAGACCATCATACACTATAAATCGCTATAGCTATAAATCCCAACAATACAAATGTACTAGGAAGATTATACTACCAGCCTCCTGATGAGGGAAAGGACATACTAATTTATGGGCTAAAGCTGCGTCTTTACTCAGGCAAAACTCCCACACCCATCAGTGGGAATTTTGCCTGAGTAAGGGCTGCAGAATTTTGCTCTAATTTGAGAAAATGAGGAATTTGAGTGAGGAAAAACCATACTCTGTGTTTGGTCTCATGCTCCTTCCTGAGATGCCTCTCGATAGGTTGCATTTGTCACACTGTATTGTCATCTGAGCTAGAAGTGATATGATTGGCTAATACAGATGAAACATATGTCAAGAGTTATATTTTAGCTGCTGTTTAATGTGTTACTCTAAATTACGTGTTTCTTGTAGTCACAGAATAAGTTTTCAATGAATTTATTTAGTAAAAGACATTTGTCCCAAAGTACACTACCATATAGGGAATCTAGATTTAGGGCCACCCTCGTTTCATTTTTATGCCCAGAGACGGCTGGGGCCATCATGAGGGAAATACTCCAAGTTTCAGAGGAAGGGTTAGTGGCAGCAGTCAGTACTCTCTCTTCAACACACTACAGCTAATAAATCTGGAGAATTATCATACCTCTGGAGGCTATAATAGCCACAGGGAGCCTGATCCAAAGCTCACTGATGTCAATGTGAGTCTTTCCATTGGCTTCAGTGGGCTTTGGATCAGACCTAGGATGTGTAGCATTTTTCTTCAGTAGAAACCATGGATAGGGATAGCAGCTATAGTGAATATAGGATGAGAAAACAACTGGCTTCTGTACAGACTGGCCTGAATTAATGAGATACTCCTCTAAGTGACTGGAGGAAGGAATAGTCCAGATTTAGGGGCTGGATTTCTTTTACAGAGTGTCATAGCCAGGGCCGGCTCCAGGTTTTCTGCCGCCCCAAGCGGCATGCAAAAAACAAACAACAACAACAAAAAAGCCGCGGCAGCGCGATCGCGCCGCTCCACTTTTCGGCAGCAATTCGGCGGCAAGTCCTTCGTTCTGAGAGGGACTGAGGGACCCGCCGCGGAATTGCCGCCAAAGACCCGGACGTGCCACCCCAATAGCGGCCGGAGTGCCGCCCCTTGGTATTGGCCGCCCCAAGCACCTGCTTCTTTAGCTGGTGCCCGGAGCCGGCCCTGGTTATAGCCCAAAAAAACTTTATGACCCTAAACTTTCCACAGTTGTAAAATACTCTTCCTACCCAACTTCTCAGCAGAAAGTTTGACATGAAATAACCATCATCAGGCTGCCTCGAGTTAATTTTCTGTTTGGTCTTCCCAGACTCACCATTACTAATTTTACCACTGAAAGAAATATATTTTGAGTGACAATCCTTGTCATATCTTTGATGAATCTCTTCTACTCAAGATTACTTTTTGTGACAATCATTGATGACAATGATTAGTCTTTCAAACAATGACAGTGACAATCTTTTTCCACAGGAACAAGACATAATAGTTATGTTGCTTTATTCTAATTATTGACCTTGCTATCTGACTTTGGGAAAGTCACAACTTCCCTAAGCCTCATTTTACCCATCTGTAAATATCTACTACTTAAATGGGGGAGGAGGGAGGTTGAGACTCAATGAGGTTATACAAGGGTAAGTGTGATTCAGTTTGTGAAGCAATTTAGGATCCTCAGTAGAAAAATGATACATTAAAAGTATTCTCATAAGACTCATGTTCCTTTACTCTTTGTAACCACACAAGTATGGCCAAGGGAATGCCCTTTAAATGACTGGGAGAGCTGATCAAAAAATAAAAGCTATTTTACCCCCAACATTTGAAATGTCAACATTGTTTTTGTTTTGAAAGGGGTTTTTCCCCCAAAAAAGTCATAATTTTTCCCATGATTTTTTTTTTTCACAATCATTATCCAAAGTGTTTTAAAAACAGTCGTAGCAATCATCAAAACCACATTTTTGGACGACAAACATTTTAACCGTTTTTGATAAAAATATTGGGGAAAAAATGAATCCACAATTATTTTTTTGCAAAACTAAAAGCCATTTTGTATTGATTTTTTGGTGACTAAATTTAATGAATAGCTTTCATTTTGTGACTTAGGAAGCATGCAGAATTTCTCGTTTACATGAAAAGTCTATAACGTATACTATCTTAGGGTATGTTGACACTGGAGCTGGAGATGTAATTTCCAAGTTGGGTAGACATACCTGCACTAGCTCTGATCGAGCTAGTGTACTAAAAATAGAAGCGTAGCTGTGGCGATATGAGTGGTGGGTGGGGCTAACCAGCCAAATACAATCACATCTGAGACCCTAGGTATGTAGTTGTGGTGGCTAGCCTGTCCCACCACTTGCATCACCATGGCTACACTGCTATTTTTAGCATGCTCACTCAGTCAGAGCTAGCACAGGTATGTCTGCTTAAGCTGGAAATTACACCTGCAGCTTTAGTTCCAAAAGAGACACACACACACACACGCCCGATTCAGAGGGTTTGTGAGAAGAGCCATGGAGATACTGGTTTCTTCAATCCCCTCTTCTCCTCCCTCCACCAGGAAGTTCCTTCTTCTGCCATTCTCCCTAAAAGACTCCCTTCCCTTACTTTTCATACTTAAACAAAAATGTACTGAATTACTGCTATTCCTGCTCAGTAGCCTATTGGGTCTAGGGATCACCAGTCTGGTCACACATCTCTAGAACTGGCGCAGCACAGATACTTCACAACATTTTGTTTCAAAGTTCATTTGATTGTACTTTAAAAATAAACTAACTGGGTGCTAAGGGCCCAATAACTTTTTAATTAAGTCCTGCTTTACAAAAAGCAGTTTTCACATTACAAAATGTTTCCATCTGATGTTGGAAAAATCTTTGAGCAATTTCTAAATTAAGCCTAACCTTCAGTATACATGGCCACCATTACCACGATATCTGAGCACCTCACATTCCTTTACCTATTTAGCCTCAAAACCTCTTTGGGAGGCAGGGAAGTGCTATTATCCCTGTTCTATAGGTGGGAGACTGAGTAACTTGTCCAAAGTTGCACAGAACTCTATGGCAGAGCTGGGACTTGAACCTGGGTCTTCAAATTTGTGGGTGAGTAACCTAACCCCTAGACCATCCTTCTCAAATATCATAACTTAGCACTGCATTGCTCCAGCTTTTTATTGATGTAACTCCACTGGTTTCAAAGAAGCTAAATTGTCATAAGCTGAATTAAGACAGTGGTGACTCAGACCCTAAATTTTTACATAATGATAAAGTTCAATAAATATAAAAACTGCTTACACTTTTCACTTGTGCTGTCTCTTTAAAGCTGATTTATAGTTGCTTATATAGGACCAGGCCAATGACGAAGGAAGGCAGATCCCATAGCCCAGTGGCGGATTAATGATTTTGCCGCCCCTAGGCCCTGAAATAATTGTCGCCCCCGGCGGCTGGCCCCATATCAACTTTTTTTAGTTTTTTTAAAAATTCATTTGAACTAAAATAAATCCAAATATCATTAAAATAATTAAACATTTACAAGTTTTATTATAAACAAAATTATGAGTACAGCGGACCCTCGCTTGAACGTGCGTCTGTCTGTATAGCGCAATTTCGGTTATAGCGCGGGACTGTGCAGGGATCCAAAATGCCGCGTTCAAGCGGGAGTCCTGTGTATATCAAATATTTATTTTTTTATTTTATGTAGATACAATGAAAGAAATAAAAGTATTTAAGAAGTAAGTAATTACATTTGTTTACACCTACACCTTTGAGCGGCAAACTTATTAATTAATTCTGTATAACCCAGAGAAGTTGTTAGATCCTTTTCAATTGTCAGGAGAGAAAGGGAGTTTAATTTTTCTTCACTGAGATTAGCCCTCAAATAGTTTTTCACCCTTTTTAATGCCGAAAATGATCGTTCCGCTGAACAGTTTGTAGCAGGTGTGCAAACGAACATTCGGAAGGCAATATCAAGATTTGGATATACTGAATGAATGTTTCAATTTCGAAGAAGGCTGCAATATCTTATAATTGACTTCTTTTCATTTTCAGGAATTTCGACACCTTCCAAATACGATCGAAAATGTAGACACTCATTCACGAATGATTCTTCTAAATCTCCTTGGTAGCATAGCTGTAATTTTTTAGCATGAACTGTTATATCTGCTGTTGAAGTATTGGTAATGTTAGAGAGAAACTGAAATCTGACATAAATTTCTTGATACGCATTACTTCTGCGTTTCAATTCGGAACATACAAGGTCTAGTATTGTTAAAAAGGTATCTACTTTAAATTTATCTCTACCACACATTTTCACTTCAACTTCACGTGTCTCCTCAGCTTGCAGTTTACGCTTTCTTTTTCGCCTTGTGTCAAATTCGTAGTCTTCAATTTCAGATTTTTCTTTGGCTTTCTCTTCGTACATATCAAACAAGTCCCGTATAGAGTTAATGTATCCTATTAGTGAGTTGTAGAGTTCTACAACTGTCTGTATATCAATATAAACATTTTGCAGTTTTTGGCTAGTTATATGAAATCTTTCCAAGATTGAGCTCCAAAATACAGCCATAAAAGCTGCCTCAAGGCGATCGAGTTTTCGCTGCAGGCCTGCAGCTTCATTACGTGTAACAGGTTTCTCAGTAGCATCTTCCTTTATTGTATTTAAGGCTTTAATTATAGCATTCCAGTTTTCACTCAAATTATGACAAGCTTCCACTCGAGATGACCAGCGAGTCTCAGAAAGTCTTTTTATTACTTTACTGCTTGGCTTCAAACTAGATAGTAAAATCTCCCACCGGTGAGTAGAGGCAGAAAAAAATGAATAAAGATGTTGGACAGTTGAGAAAAATGAACATGCTTCTTGACAACTTTCTGCTGCACATACTCCAACCAGATTTAAAGAATGCGCAGAGCAAGGCACATACACAGCATAAGGATTTATATTCTTAATTCTTGCTTGCAACCCGCTATATACACCAGACATGTTAGTGGCATTGCCGTAAGACTGGCCACGGCAGTTTGCGATATCTAATCCATAACAATTCAAAGTTGAAAGTACAGCATCAGCTAACTGTTCTGATTTGTGGCCAGTATTTGGTAAAAAACAAAGAAACCTCTCTACTGGTATGCCATCATCATTTGCATATCTCAGTATAAAAGCCAATTGATCAACATGAGATATGTCGGGAGTTGAGTCAATGCTTATCGAGAAATATTTGGCTTCTTTTACTTCTTTAATAAAAATTTTTTGATCACATTTGAAGCCATCAATTTTATAAATTCATTATATGTATAGGATGAAAGATAAGATACGTTACCTCGACCTTCATTTCCGTAACGTGCAATGTGACTTGCTAAAAATGGGTCGAATTCTGCGACAAGCTCAAGGGCCATCATGTAATTGCCATTATAAGGTGATCCAAATTTTTCAACCTTACCTCTAAATGTAAGTCCTCTGCTTGAAAATTTCTTTACCACTGCTACAATCCTCTTCAACACATTTCTCCAGTACATAATGTCTTCTTCCATTTGAAATTTTAAATTCATATCAATTCTTCCGGATATCTCGCCTCTCCTCACCGTTGTCAGTACACACGTTTTATGTTCAGTTGAATTTTCATGTTCACGTAATCGAGCTGATATGTTTTTCCAGTCATGGTATCCACTCGTCGCCAGACTAGAGATCCCTCCAAATAATCGACATGGGGCACAAAACACGGCTCCTTTGCTCGCCGAATATACAAGATATTGCCGTGGCTTTACTTCACCATTTAAAAGATGTCGTTCAAACACATTTTTTGTTAGAGCACGCATTTTATCAGTATATTGTCTTTTTGAGTTAGTAAAATCACTATCGATATTTTGTTTAATATCATGCGTTGATAAATACTCAACTGTAGCATCATTCAATATCCATTGGGCCGGGTCATCACTTATGGTAGATATTCAAATGTCAGATTGAATTTCTGATTGATGTGATTCGCAAATCTTTGCAGTATTGTCAAAGATATCCAGATCAACATGATTCCCGGTAGTCTCTGATACGCTAGTATTTGGAACATTTTCTTCAACACTAACCGCAGCCGGAATTTCTTCATTAGTTTTAATATGTACTTTATACACATCAATATTTTCAATATCAACACCAATATTTTCACTTTTTACTTCGCTACTTTTTTCAACTTTTTTTTCTGTCTCACTGTCGGCACTAACAGATACAACAAAGGAATTAATTTTGCGCATTTTTGCTATCATTTCATTTTCCCTTTCTTTCTTCTGTATAGCATTTTTTTTTAACTGAGAACCACTTAATTTCTTCCGTCCGGTCATATTGTTAATTAACGCTTAGGATTGTCATGACTCCAGTCCCGAGTATGTTGTTTACTAAATGGCATCGCCATCGCGCCATCATTGGTGGTTTCAATACGCGCTATCATGATTGGTAGAATCACGGTGCGCGATGCCACAATTACAAAAATGCTGGGCTGCTATTTTAAATTTGCCGCCCCTGCAAATTTGCCGGCCTAGGCCTAGGCTTTGTCGGCCTAGGC
>QXTE01000082.1:980834-1070834 GCA_003942145.1 Platysternon megacephalum | reverse complement strand
CGGTATGGTATCATTCTCAGAGGAAACCTGCACAACACCTTCAAAAGATGAGCCTCAGAACTTAAATTCATGACTCTGGTGGACACTAAAAGAACATGGACTTAACAGAGATGCTTATTTTATGGCCCATTACAACAACTTGTAACACACCCTGCTGCCTACCAACCCTCCATTGCTCTACTACTGCAGAGGTGTTAACTGCCCATTTCATTGAAGGGGTTTCCTACAGGGTGCTTACAAGGGTGTACAACATCTGTGAACCCCTTATGCTTGACAGTCTGTCCCACCTTGTATTTAGCTTGGCCTCTAGTTTCTTTCTCCAGACCTGAGGAATTGCTCTGTGAAGCTCAAAAGCTTGTCCCTTCCACCAATGGGAGTTGGTCCAGTAAAAGATATTACCTCACCCACCTTTCCTCTCTCAATATTTTGTCTGACATACATGCAACAGGAATCTCTAATGGTTCTCTTAATTTTTGACAAAGTTCATTTTGTCAACAGAAGGCTTGTCGGTAAACAATTAAATGCATTTTAGAATGCCACTGACAAAATAATTATATGTGTATGGCAGAATGGAATCACTATAGTAACCAGACAATCCTGCAGCATCACAAGGGCCCATCAGAGAGTTTATTTTTAATGTTAAGAACAGAACAAACAAAGGATATCAACTGCTGATCTGCCTCCAAAGAGGGACCTGAGTGCAAATATCTTTCATGACCCCTTTATTACTAATGTAGGAGAGATGATCAGAGGCTTTCACATTACTCATGAGATGCTCTTAAAATGCTCAGAAAATGCTCAAAAATGCTGTATATTAAAGAAAAGTGGTTTCCTAATGGTTTCCCCAGGGAGCCCTACTCCAATTATAGATATTTTAACTGTCAGATTCAGCATGAACGCAAAATATTTTGTATTATTTACGTTCAGTTCATTTTAACTAATTGTTTGTTGGCATAACATGAAGTTAAACACACTGGCGCTTTTGGCCAGGGGCTGTCTATTCCCCCTAATTTCATAATTTTAATGCCAGACAACACCTCGCAATATGTACTTATGGTATCATTTTCCAGTAATACTCCATACTAATTATTCTATTTATTCTCCCCTGCAAATATATGCAGCCTCCTGGAAACTGGATTTTTGGGCCACAAAGCCTTGGGCCAAACTTTGCAGGCCTTACTCAAGTGAGGACATCAGAATTATATAATGTATTTGTTGTTCATAAGAAAGTAAGGGCAGATCCTCAGCTAGTATAAGTAGGCGTAGCTCCAGTGACACAATGGATCTCATTGTTTCCTCATGCACCCCATTGGTCTGTCAGTATCCATCCATTGTCTCTTGTCTTCTATTTAAATAATCAGCTCTTTGGGGCAGGGAATGTCTTTTCATTCTGTGTCTGTAAAGCATCTTGCACAGTGGGGTTCTGGTCCATGACTGGGACTCCTGGGGGCAGCAATCATACAAATAATAAATAATAAAATGAATCTATGCCAATTTATAGCAGAGGATCTGGCCTGATTGTCTACATTGTTCACCTTCTCTTCAGGAGAGGTAAATCTACAAATGTTTCCTACAACTCCCGTTATCATAGGTAGAAAATACCTGTATGCATTAAGGTGGAAATACACCCCGTAAGTGCAAATTTCTCCTAACTGACCAGCATAGCGAATCTTAAACTCCAATATTCTCATCTCACCACATAGAATTCCCATTAATGTCACTGGTAGGGGCATGAATCACCACTCATGAATAATGTAGTCATCCCCAAATGATGTGATAAAACCTGCTTACCATTCCACTGTATCATTAATTTCCTATTTATCACAAGGGTGCATTCCTGTATTTATACATAAAGAAAGGCTATAATCACCAAGGTCCTGATTTTCCCCTTCACTTACATAGGGATAAGTCAGGAGTAACGCCTCTGAAGTTAATGGCATTACATCACTGTAAGTGAGAGCAGAATCAAGCTCATGAATGCCTGTGTCTTTCGTCCATTAATGGAAAATATTCAAAATAAGCTAAGTACAGACTGTCCATGAGCTTTGGCCATATGCTCTTCCCCTGCGTTCTGCTGCCTTGTTTTTAAGGCTTTTCTCTTGTAATGTATCTATTGCTTTCTAAGACAAAGGGGTGGGGGTCGGGGGAGTGGCTTTCAATTCAACAAGGTTTTGCATGGGTCAAAAGGGTCTGCTCGCACGGATCTCATTACAGAATCAGAGCCTAGGTTTGAGAAAATTTCTCTTACACATTACAAATATTCTTTAAAAAAACCCATCAACCCAGAAGTATAGCTGAACAATATAACCACACCCAAAAGGGACTGCATACAGCCACTGAATTCAATGCCAAAACTCCCTACCGCTTCAAGAGGAGAAGAATTAGGTTCAAAGGGACAGATAGGATGGCAGGGAGGTGTATTTATTTGCGATGGGGTGGTAGAAAGGTGTATATATTTCTGATCGCTTGTTTCCACCTTAATCGAGGTGCGGTTTATTTTGCACTCGTTTTGATTTTGTGTCCAATTCCACATGTTTGTAGCTATAGCCACAACTGTAGATTAGAGTGGTGATTCACTGGTGTCTTCACCACTCTCATTTAATGAGCGGGGCTTCTGGTAATTTTCACTGGGAAACTAGGATCCCTTGACAACTAGTTCATCTCTGTTTTTTCCCCCTGACCATCCCACCCATAGTATATAAAGAGGCAAAGTCTGAGGAGTGCTGAAGAGCTTTTATATTTTTTACTTACTAGGTCATATTAACAATGTATAACTGGTGTAGGTGTAGTATACACCTCTACCCCGATATAACGCGACCCGATATAACACGGGTTCGCATATAGCGCAGTAACCCCTGGGTTCCGGCAGCGGGGCTCCGACGGCGCTTTAAAGGGCCCAGGCTCCCCGCAGCGGCCGGAGCCCGGGGCTCTTTAAATCACCTCTGGAGCCCTGCCGCTGCTACCCCGGGGCTGTGGCAGCAGGGCTCGGCTGACGATTTAAAGGGCCCGGGCTCCCCATAGCGACCGGAGCTCCGGGCCCTTTAAATCACTGCTGGAGCTACCCTGGGGCTGCGGCAGCGAGGCTCGGCCGGCGATTTAAAGGGCCCGGGGCTCCAGCTGCTGCGGGGAGCCCTGGGCCCTTTAAATCACCACTGGAGCCCTACCGCTGCTACCCCGATATAACGGGTTTCACCTATAACGCGGTAGGGATTTTTGGCTCCCGAGGACCGCGTTATATCAGGGTAGAGGTGTACATATACAACAAGCAAGAAAAAGAGGAACAGGGGAAGAAAGAGGGGAAATATGTGCACAAGGTGACACTCTGGGGTTAGTTATGGAGCAGGTTTAAGTTTGGGTTATTCATTAAGATCCTGGTCCAAGGCCTATTGAAGTCAGTGGAAGGATTTCTATCAACTTCAATGAGTTTTGGATCAGGGCCAACAGTGTCTGACATATTGGCTATTTTGAGGCAGCGGTTCCATTAATTGTTCCAAAACTCCAGGAAATTTAGGTTGGGTTCAGTAAATTGCCTTGCAAGAATGCAGCGTCCCATAAGGTGTCAGAGTTGTAGAGCTTCATTGAATTGCAATGCTTCATTTACCAGCCAGTAAAGCAGTATTTTATCATTTCTGCAATCACTAAAGTAACAGTGATGCAAATATCCAGAGAAGCCAGGCTATGGGGAAAGGAGAGAGCTTGTTGCCAGTCCTGGTAGTAATGGAAATTTATGCAGAACCATAGCATGTGGCAGGCTGATTGTGGCGGGGTTCACTTAGGGTACATCTACACTGGAATAAAAGATCCGTGGCACAGTCACAGCTGGCCCAGGTCAGCTGACATGCTCATGGAGCTCAGGCTGTGGGGCTAAAAATTGCAGTGTAGATGTTTGGGCTCAGGCTGGAGCCAAGGCTCTGGGACCCTCCCCCCACGCAGGGTCCCAGAACTTGGGCTCTAGCCCTAGCTCAGCTTTCTACACAGCAATTTTACAGCCCGAGCCTCATGAGCCCAAGCCAGCTGACCCTGGTGTGTAGACGTACCCTTAGGGGCCAGCAGGCCTAGTGGGCTGGCCATGGTTCAACAGTCCTGTAGGGGCCTTGTCAGGCAATCTGAGGACCTGGCGGCCAAGTTACAGTCTGTCCTTATCTAGGTTCCCTCAGCTGGACAAGGGGGCAAAGGGAAGGCTCTGGGGACCCAGGCCCTCCCTTTCCAGTGGGTCCCAGCCCAGGGCCCAAGGGGGAAGAGGTGAGGAGAGTTTCAGACCCCTCTAGCTGATACCCAAGACCAGCCCCCCCGGGCCACTTTCAATCTCCCCTTAGCTCTCCTCAGTTTGGGGCATGGTGACAGCACTCTGTTTCCCTCCCGACGGAGGGCTGCTCAAGCAGTCTCAACAATTCAGATAGTTAGTAGGGGCTTCCCATCTCTCTTCTCCATCTTCAGTGATTTCCCCTTTCAGAAAGGAGCAGAGAGAAAAAAGGGTCAGGCCCCTGGCCACCTAGTCAGGCTTTACCCAAAGTCCAGCCCCTTCCCTTTTGTCCCAGAAGGTACTACCTGGCTTGCTTCATTCCTGTAGACAGCCTCTCCTTCACTCTCTCCCTGCTTGTTTGCCAAAGTCCTATTTCCTCCATTTGCACCATGCTCTGCAGCTGCGCCAGGCCAGGGTGTTCTTTGTCCAGTACTGCTGCATGACTCCTTTAGTCTTAGTGAGGGTTCTGTAAACCCCATCACACTGATCCTTGCATCAAGGGTACTCCAGGGAAGCCCTGTGTATATTATAGCAATTGCAAATATACAGTAATCCCAGGGTAACATTTCAATGAATATTAAACTTCTACTTAGTGCTGGTGGCTGCAGAGAATATCTGCCGATCAGATTCTTAATAGTAGAGGAAATTGTTGTTTTGGGAAATAAAAATGTAAAGATTTGGAACCAGAAAGCCTACACACCGCTGTGAACACTGGCAGAACGATTTAAGTTAAATGGACAGGTACTATAAAATACATGAGGCATAAATATAAAATAGTATAATACTACTTAAAACTAATCATGGCCAATGACTTATCTTATGAGTTCTCTAATCAATCCTAATCAAGTTCATGTCTTCTCCAGAACCTCCTTGTTGTGAACCAGACCACTCATGATGATGGGAATTCAATTTAGATTATGAAAATGTGCCACAGCAAATGGAATTAACTCTTGACCTTGAGCACTCCTCTCCAATACCAGAAATGCAGGACGTACTTATTACATGGAAAGAGGAGGACGCTATAAAGGCAGAACGTGATCTCTATCAATGGTTGTAGAAAACTTAACAACCTAATTTTACTTCATGGACCCTTTAGCAGGCTGAACCCTGAGCAGGCTTCTCCCAGCCAGCCTTTGACGTTTCCACTCAGACTTGCTGCAAAGCCGCTCAGATAAACAACACTCGAAACAAAACCCTTCACACAAAAAATCCTTTTCTCCACAGGAATCTCTGCTGGATTGCTGATTTTCTAATACACAACCATGCTTTGGAGGAAAAGTCAAAATGATTCAGTCTCATTCTCCTTGCTCTGGGAAAGGTGAGCCAACAATTCTCTTCTTACCAATATCTCCTCCCTGTTCGGAGGGAAGAGACTGGTTATATGCTGCCCTCCTTCTGAGAACCTCCCTTGCTCTGCTGTACACTACAGGTACACCTACACAGCAAGCAGGATCCCACAGCAGTGAGTCTCAGAGCCCAGGAGTCAGCCCAAGCCAAAACGTCTACACAGCCATTTTTAGCACCATAGCATGAGCCCAACAAGCCCAAGTCTGTAGACCCAGGCTCTTAGACTCACTGCCACAGGATCCTGCCTGTTACACATAGACATACCCGACAAGACTCCTGGTCCCAGGCCTTGGTATTTTCCCAGACACCAGTTGTTATACCATGACCACTTCCTCTCTCTCAGCATCTGCCTCTGTCATTCCCTGGATCACTGTCTACATCAGAATTCCTGCAACTGATAGCCTGGCCCCGAAAAATTCACCCTCAGGCCTTAATGGGCCAGTATACCCCAATACAGATGTGATCCTATTCCTGCTAAAGTCAACAGGACTGTTGCCAGCGACTTCAATGAGAGCAGGATTGGGTCTAACAGAAGGAAGGTTTTTGGTACAACTTGTGTTCTCTTCTTCATCCTTATTAATGGTACCATAGATCAGATGTGTGAGAGAGGGGCCGTGAATATAGCAGCCTGTACTAAAATTGTAAAAAAAAAACAAAAAAAAACTTTATATATAAGGTGACCCCTGTAAGAGTCAGCAAAGGGAATTTGCACCACTTAAGTTCCATTTAAACCTTTTTTTAAGGGTTTAGGTGGGAATTCTGTGGCACCTAAGCTGGGTGCTGGGCCTCTGATTGCGGGGAATTTTACCCATAGTATTCCTTTATTTTATTGTGTTTCTGTATAGTCTGTGCGCACACAGCTCTCTGGGCCTTGTCAAGATATCTTTTAGCAGAAAATAAAAATATTTGTCAACAGGGCTTTAGAAAATTATTCTGTTTATCTTTTGTTCTGTACATGAGTCAAAGCGACAACCCCACATTGTACCACTGCTGCTGGGACCTTAAGGTCCTTTACAAGCTGATACTAACAGTTTACACAGGTGGAAAGTCTGCCCTCAGCTCAGCTGGACGCCTGCGGACCATCAAGCTTCCTCTCTCTCAGCCCTTTCTCAATAACCCTTCCCACCCTCAAGGAAAAACAAACATACACCTTTTGCATCTGCCACTGCAACATCTAGTGCAAGGTAACCTGGGTTTGAACTGTTTCTGACAGAACCCAACATCAATCCTGGCTTTTCTATTTAGACTTTTTGCACAGGGATGTTTCCCTCCACAGTTCATTCCTCAAATGTCCCTGACCATGCCTCAGTGAGGCTCAGATACAGCTGAGCCACTTGACTTTAGGGGTTTGGGGTTTTTTTTAAACTAAAGACTGCTCATTTCTAGCCCACATGACCCACTCCCATTGTCAGTGTGCGCTCCCCTGAGAGCAGTTTACCACTTACCTGTCCCCACAAGTTCCTCAGTGCTTTGACAATGACAAGTTTTTTTCAGTTTGGGGTTTCTGACTCAGGAAACTAAAAAGCGATGTGGACGTTCTTCCAAACTATAATTCAGCTTCAACCTGACTGACACATATTGTCTAGGCATCGTGCCAGCTTAACGTGTAGGACATGAGTGTTTAATTGCTCAGGCACCTCATCATGTTCAGCATGCATGAAAAGTCTAATTCCAAGCCAAGGAAACAGACACGTTGGTTTTAAAATTGTGTGCCTGTACTTTGGTGGTGGGGTAGGGAATGAGAATTAAATAATCTATCACTGAGCTGGATTAGTTTTCATTTTTGTAGTGGCATAAAGCAAGTTTAGGCTTGTTTTAATTACAAAGGAGTGCTCATTATAATGAAGCCTACCCCAAATTTTGAGTTGCATGTAACATGCCACAACAAGTCTTCACAGCTGAGTTGAATTTCCTGTGAATTGGTTGATTGTTCTGAAGTCCCTGGGGAGATTTCACACTTAGAAAAGAATGGTGTATAGAAGAGAACTGGTCTTACACTGGCAGTCTGCCTGAACGTTCAGAATTTCAGAAAGTTTGTATGAAATATTGTGGGCCAAATCCTGAATTTGATTTCCCAGTCAGTGATGGAACAAGGCATAGAAGTCCCGTACTTCCATGTACACTGGCCCCTATTAACCCAACTGATGTTCAGTGATGAAAGGAAGTCTACAGGCTCTCCACCTATCCATGCAGGTAGAGTTAAAATGAGGATTCTCTCCAGATCCCAGTCTCCACGCTCTGCCCAGAGGTTTCTGCAGCCATACCCCTACCAAGGAGAGCAGGATCAGGGATCTCTTGCATGATGTCATGTGTGGAAATAAAAATTCCTTATTAGGTGTGTGCATAGGAATCCTGGGATATCTGTTTTACTTTACTGCTAATGATTCATTAGGATCACTTTCAATTTATAAAATATAATAATCTTTTGATTGATGCTGTCACTATTAAGTATACATAAGCATCAAAAGAAAATATTTTCAGGGGATACAACTTGCAATATGCAATGCCTCTTATTAATCTTTGGTGACCACAGATCTAGATCTCTTTCTCCTTGCTCCTGTCTTTGATGCTAATGTGTCGTACTGAGCAATCTTGACTTTGGGTGCCAAGGATAATTTATTATCTTTAAAGAACAAAACATCACTTTGTTTTCAAACAAATAAATCGATACGCTGTCAAAGAATGGATTATAAACAGCACAATACTACCTGGGTAGATAGCCAAATCGAGACAGCTGCAATTAAGTCAAGGTTCATGATGACATATTAACCCACTGAAGTAAAGTCTGGGAGGTTTTGCAACTTATCAGCACCCACAATATTGAACTAAGCCACGGTACTTTGGGCTGTGTTCTCATCTGATCTCAAATTGAGCAGAGCTCAACCTACTCTGTACTTGCACAAAAGTCCTACCAAGAAAACCTATGGACTGTAGGAAGAGGTGTGCTGTAAAAGGCATGGTTCTTTCTGAGCCAGTGCTGAACCAGTAGGGCACCATTATACAGGGAGAAGAGTCCCTCTGCTGCTGGAGATGCAAGCCAAAAATCTCTGCTAGGGCAAGTGGACAGAACTCAGTGGACCTGCATCCATTTACACCAGCAGAGCATTTGGCTCAGAATCTATTGAATGAGATGCACTACAGACAGACGCCTGGAACACCTGTAATATAGGATTCCAGTGGGACTTGTCAACAGCAGAGTTGTTATCCTCACTGTCCTGGCCAAGTGTTAACTTGGCAATTACATTCTGCCTTCTTAACCTCTTTGCAATTTCAACCTTTGTCACTTTCCATCCCAAAGAGAAAAAACACACACACACAGACACCAAGTGTTACTGGTGCAGAAAGCTACGTGCAATCCACTCCAGAGATGGCTGCATTTCAGTGGTGGGTGAATGATCCCTCTCTAGGAAGTCTAAAAAGCTCTTTGAGATCACTCAAGGTGAAAGATGTTATTATATAGAAAATTAATTTTAGGAGGGTTTGATAAAAGATTGAACATTGAAGATTTAGATGGGAAGCAAGAACCTACATAGGTATTATTTTTATTAAAATACAGGCTGTCGCATCTTAGGCGCATTTAACATGCGCAATTTCAGCTTTACGTGGTCAGCAAAAACCAAAAAAAAAAAGAGAGAGAAAAATAACAATTTAAATACTGTTTCTGTAGTGCGGGCGATTCCACCCGCCATTACACTCAATGTAATTTTGACTATACGCGATTTTCACTTTAGGCTCTGACTGCGGAACGTAACCCCAGCGTAAGATGAGACAGACCTGTACACACAGTTTGGTAGAAATATAAACCCTCAAAATCCAGGGCATCAGCGAACCTCTAAGTAGTGAAAGTTAGAAAGAAATTTTCCATAACTGTCCTCTTCAGCATTGCTTTCATGTTCCTCTGAAGCATCTGTTACTCATCACTGTCACAGACCGGATACTGGACCAGATGGACCATGGGTCTGATCCAGAACAGCATTTCCTGTGTTTCACAGTCTTTTATTACAGCTGTAATAGACCCTCTGTACTATTATTACACATGCAGATGGACCAGAACTGAAAAGTTGTGATCCAGATAGGAACTTTCCCAGAGTTTGGGGGCATTTGAATCTGAAGGGCAGTTGTTTGACCTTGTAATAGAGCCCTTGGAGGGCCAGGTGGTCTAGTGAGTAGTACCCCCAGCATCTCCCCTCAGCGGGGAAGGCCTTTCAGTACAGTCCCTCACCCGAGGATGAGTTTAGCTTCACCCCAGGTTGCAGTGTCCTTGCCCTCTTCTTATCAGAGGGGGAGTGAGACTGGAATGTAGCTTATGCCCTTCTTGCAGCAGGGACAGTTGGCCAGGGAGCCCAGGCCTTTCCACTCCACTGGGCTCCAACCCAGGGCTCTATGAGACTCAACAGTGTCCAGCACCCTGGCGTGTCCTCAGAGTTACCCTCCCTGAGTCACTTCCTGCCATCTCTCGCTTTCCCACAGCACCAAGTCCAATATAAGGCAACCAAAGAAAAAAGAAAAGATAACCTAACCTTCAGCCCCAGCTGGGCTCAGTCCTACTTGGCTTCCTCAGCACCCTGGTCCAGGCTAAGGTTATCTTCTTTCAGACTGAACTGGATTGGTCCTTTTCCAGCTTCCTCTCCAGTTGGAATATGTTCGGCAGGTCTGGAAGGTCAGGGCTACCTGCGCCCAGTATTGTCCTTTGACCCCTTCAGGCCCAGTGTGGGGTTTGTACATTCCATCACAGAACTATGATACAGAGAGGGGCCAGCTGCAAAGCTCTAGCTTCAAACTCTCATCATTTAGGAGTGCCCCAATTTGGGCTTTGATTCAGGTCCATCTCTACCTACAGCTTAAGTAGCAGCCATCAACCAAGTCATTATGACTGGTCATTTATAGAAAATTAAAAAAAGATTCTGTACTTTTATAAAAAAATATTGTAATTACACTGGAGAATCTTTTCAGTGAATCTGACATGACAGAAACCTCTTAAAATATGATGGGGGTAGGGGGAAATTGAGAAATCTTGGCTAAAGCGCAGCAAAAACAACTTGCAGAACCCTCACCAGGAACGGAAGTTTTCAGTTTATTAGAAGTCTGTTCATTACATGTTTGAGCTAACCCTGGGACAACAGAGCCCTGTGCATGAATAAATAGACAACAGCAAGAAAGACAAAGCAGATGTTCTAGTGACCTCTTCTCACTGGAATCTGCTAGCTGAACCCATTGAGGTACTTTTGCTTTCACCCATCAGTAAATCAACACATCTACTTGACTGCCATATGGACATTTTCAAAATTCCCACCGCTGTTACTAAGTGCTAGAGAAAACAGAGCCCTGTGCATTGCAAATGTAGCCCTAATTAATCCTTTTTAATGTCTGGCTGGTGTTCATTATTGTATCATTACAATATAGTTGCTAGAACATGAAATTAAAACAATAATAACAAAGTGAATATCAGGAAAAATGCTCCAATAGTGAAGTTTATTAAACTGAGGCATAATCTCCCAAGGGACATGGCGGGAGCTCTATTACTTGAATAATTTAAAACTGGCCTGGACAAAATACTGGAAAAATATATGATAGAGAATAATTGTGAGCTACTCCCCCCCCCCCCTTTGCACTGCCAGGGACAAGGGGGATTGTGTGAATTTGATAGCATATCTTTCTATTTTCTGGTTTCTGTGATTTCTATGGCCCCATTCCAGCAAAACATATTTAAATGTTGTGTCAGATCAGGGCCTATATGACACTACATAAGCATTTAATACTGAGCCTGGGAAATTCCTACAGCCTCTTCTGCTTCAATTAACTAATATCAAATAACACTGTCAACATTGTTTATTCCTCTGAGATTTAAACGTATTTACAGTATAGCAGGTATTATATTAGTGAGAAAACTTTTAAGTGTGCCCTGAGGAAAATAATCCTTATTTGCATTACAGTTTTTATTATAAAAATATGAAGCTGCTAAATAATTACTACAAAACAGAGCCACTAAACCACTAAATTATGATTTTGCAGTGTTAAGCAATTCTAGTGATAGATTCTAATCATAGAGGCAGTGTCTTGAGAATATATTAATTTTGCATACAAGCAGTCCCTAGAAAGTATATTTAGGAAATGTTATATTCACATACATGCCAACTGCTGCCCTCACTATCTGTTCATTGTGCCTTAGCTGACTTGGCACATCTGTTGTCCTCTTACCTTGTGAACTTTATCCAACACAGATTGAAATTATGTGTTGCTATGGAGAAGAATCAACAGAAATGTCATCAAGGTGCCAAGAATTAGTGGAAAACTTGTGGCAATAACACGTGACTGAGATTAATTTCCAAAGTTTAAATTCTGAATAAAGAGATCAGAAATCACCCCAGGAAATTGAAACACTGTTTCTTGCTTCATTAAAGAGTATTCCAGATTGAGATTACATATTGGATCTGATATCATACACCTACATTCAGTAGGACTTTCTGTTATGAAGTTCAGCAGCCTGGGGTAGCAAGTCTTCATCCATTTCAAAAATGTAAAATATATGCATGGTCCTTCAGTGGTTTTAGTACACAAATGCTGTATGAAGAATGGACGAGAATAATCATTACATTAATCAGAACAATATTTCTAGGGCTATTGGCTCCTAAAAAAAGGTAGCGAACATAATAAATGTGATACCTTTTATTGGATTATCACATTAGCCTTCTTGTCAACTTTAAATACAGATATTGATAACATTTAGAGGCTGCAGAAATAGTTTGGGACAAGATAAGTTATGGCCAGATTCTGCTACCATTGCATTGATTAGCACCATGTTCTGCAAACATTCCCCTTGATTTCGTTGAACTGTTTACAGAGTAGGGTACTACTTAACATGAGTAAAGATGGCAGAATCTGCCCCCAAGTTAATTCATGGAATCATAGGACTGGAAGGGACCTCGAGAGTCATCTAGTCCAGTCCCCTGCACTCATAGCAGGACTAAGTATTATCTAGACCAGTAGTGGGAACGGCGAACTGCGGCCACTGGGAGCTACGGGCAGCCGTGCCTGTGGATGGTCAATGTAAACAAACTGTCTCGTGGTCCGCCAGTGGATTACCCTGACGGGCCGCAGGTGGCCCATCACTGATCTAGACCATCCCTGACAGGTGTTTGTCTAGCCTGCCCTAAAAAATCTCCAACAATGGAGATTCCACAACCTCCCTAGGCAATGTATTCCAGTGCTTAACCACCCTGATAGTTAGGAAGTTTTTCTTAATGTCCAACCTAACCTGCACTGGTAGCAGTTTAAGCCCATTGCTTCTTATCCTATCCTCAGAAGTTAAGAATAACAATTTTTCTCCCTCTTCCTTGCAACAACCTTTTATGTACTTGAAAACTGTTATCATGCCCCCCCTCACAAACTCCAGACTAAACAAACTCCATTTTTTCAATATTCCCCTGTTGATTCATATTTAGCTTTTGATCCACTATGATCCCCCAAATTCCTTTCCACAGTACTTCTTCCTAGGCAGTCATTTCCAATTTTGTATGGGTGCAACAGATTTTTCCTTCCTAAGTGGAGTACTTCGCATTTGTCCTTATTGAATTTCATCCTAAAGCACTTGCAACCCCTCCCAGCTTGGTATTGTCCGCAAACATTATAAATGTACTCTCTTTGCCATTATCAAAATCATTAATGAAGATATTGAACAGAACTGGACCCAGGAACAATTGCTGCAGGACCCCACTCAATATGCCCTTCCAGTTTGACTGTGAACCACTACACTATGGGAATTGTTTTCCAACCACTCATGCACCCACCTTATAGAAGCTCCATCTAGGCTATATTTCCCTAGTTTGTTTATAAGAAGGCCATATGAGAAGTATCAAAAGCCTTACTAAAGTCAAGATATACCACATCTACCACTTCCCCATCCACAAGATTTGTTACCCTGTCAAAGAAAGCTATTAGATTGGTTTGACATGATTTGTTCCTGACAAATCCATGCTAAAGTCACTTTTGTAATTTCCACATTTTCTGTTATTGTTTCCCGCACCCCACCCCAACTGAGTAACAGGCCTACCCTGTCCTTGGTCTTCCTCTTGCTTTTAATGTATTTGTGAATGTTTTCTTGTTATCCTTTCTGTCTCTAGCTAGCTTAATCTCTTTGTGTGTCTTGGCCTTTCTAATTTTCTTCCTACATACTTGTGTTATTTGTTTATATTCATCTTTTGTAATTTGACCTAGTTTTCACTTTTTGTGGGACTCTTTTTTGAGTTTTAGATCATTGAAGCTCTCCTGGTTATGCCACGGTGATCTCTTGCCATACTTCCTATCTTTCCTACACAGTGGGATAGTTTGCTCTTGTGCCCTTAATAATGTGTCTTTGAAAAACTGCCAACTCTCTTGAACTGTTTTTCCCTTTAGACTTTCTTCCCATGGGATCTTATCTACCAACTCCCTGAGTTTGCTAAAGTCTGCCTTCTTGAAATCCATTGTCTTTATTTTGCTGTTCTCCCTCCTTCCATTCCAAATCTACCATTTCACGATCACTTTCACCCAAGCTGCCTTCCACTTTCAAATTCCCAACTTATGTCATTTGACATGAGACAGTGACACAAAAGAATTCTGGGCTCCTCTTCTTGCAGAGTATTAAGTCATCACCATCATCATATGAGGAGTTTTATTTATTTAATTACTCCTAGTTTTTTTAAATTACAATTATAGCCCCTTTAGTGGAGGCTTCCCAATATCCCTGTGAGGTAGGCATCATTAGCTTCATTTTTCTGATAAGTGTGGTGGCATATTGAGGAAATGAAAAGACAGGCTGGATGTCAATAAACCTTTAGGCACACCCCAGCACAAGATGCAATCCCAGCAGGCAATGTGCCACAGATATTCCCCTCTGAGGCACTGTTCTTCTTCTTCTCCCCCTCTTGCATTGAGGGGTGTTTACAGAAGTCATCTGCAATAGCCCTTTGTAGGGTATGGTATATTTACTCCTACATGTCCAGCTCCAGTATCAGAGGGGGGGGGACAAACAGAGCCAGGGTTCTGCCATTACCTGGCCAGTTGTTCACAGAGAGGAGAACCAGGTGCATAGTTCCCCTTCTCATACCCCCACTGCCACAGTCTAACCTTGTAGGGGGTAAGGGAATCCTTATTCTCCCTGCTACTCTCCTCCAAAGCCATATTAGACCCAGCCATTATCTAGCCCTGTTTGATTAATCAGACAGTGAAAGAGTCTAAAGGGAAGTAGTAAAAAAATTTAAAAGTAGACTTGGACTAAGCACTGAAAAATTATTCACTGGCAGAGCAATGAAATTATTATAATGAATAATTATAATTATTACAATGAAATATAATTGCAATGAATAATTATAATAGTTACAATAAAATTATTCACTGGCAGAGTAATGAACTGGTTGATTGAACAGGTCACTTCTAGCTCTAATTGCCTTTGGTGCAAAGGGATAAAGTGGTTTACCCCAGGTTGCATAGTTCTTTAATGGCTCAGATGGAAAGAGAGTAGGAGTCTTGGATCCCAAGCAAATACTCTCACCATTGGATAATGCTTCCTCAATAAACTGGTTAGAGATTAAAAGAACTACATTGGTGATGGAATTAGTAACTCCTGCATGGTGTCCATGAGTGTTTTGTTTGTTTATTTCAGAACTTTGCCCTCTGGGTGCTCTAGCTATGCTCCAGGGTGGAGACATAAATTATTATTTTAATTATATAATCAATGCCTAGACACACATTAGATAAGTCTCCATAACCCCAAAATACCCCCCATCCCACATCAACAACACGCTTTCTTCTTTGACTAAGACATCTCATTCCATTGTGCTTCAAAAACATTAACTGCTTTCTTTCCAAAATTAAAGTATTCCTTAAAGTTTTACTCAATTACTACCAGATAGTTTTATAGAGGTCTACAAGGAAGTACGTGATTTTAAAAGTTTGGTTATGTCTTTGCACCATTGCGCAACAAGAGGCAAAAAGGCAATTGACATTAAAGAATAGGTTGGATTTTCTTACATCTGGTCTCAGACCTTGAATGTGATGGGATATATTATGGGAGCCAGAGAGCAGAGGTCAGGTTTGGTGTGCTTGTGGTAGCCAATATTGGTGAAAAGACACACTGCTGCATTTTGTGCTAATTGTAGTTTCCTAAGGGCTGATGGTTTCAGGCCTGGATAAAATACACTGCTGTAATTGAGGCATATATTACCGAAGCAGGTCATGTTCATTTAGATGAAAAACAGATCCTGCCATCTTAAGAACGTAAGAACGGCCATACTGGGTCAGACCAAAGATCCATCTAGCCCAGTATCCTGTCTTCTGACAGTGGCCAATGCCAGGTGCCCCAGAGGGAATGAACAAAACAGGTAATCATCAAATGACCCATCCCCTGTCGCCCATTCCCAGCTTTTGGCAAACAGAGGCTAGGGACAACTTATTGCTGTGTAAAATTATCTTTTCATTTACAACTGCATCAGGCAATAGATTCTTCAATAATATGGATTGTGTTTGTCAAGCACACATGAGAGCAATCTTGCTGTTGAAAGGATTCTAAATAGCCTTCCCGTATGGTACCACTGCCAGTGAAGATTATGTCCATTCCCACCTCCCTTCCCAACCTCCCCCATGCCACTCCTCCCCTTCTCAAAAGAAGTGGTTTGCCAATATAACTTAGATTTCATTCCTGGACAAAAGAGAGCTGTGAATATTGCCTAAGACTATCTATCAGTAGGGCTGCTGACTGGCAGTTTTTTAATCCATAGTTTCTCTGTGTTCAAATTTCAGTTCAGCTCACAAATTACACTTATGTTTAATACCGGAAGCCTTAATAAGTAACCCTATATCCAACAGTGGCTCTGCAAAGAGTATCTGATCCTCTCTTCATAATATAGGTATCCAGAGTGCAGACACTGATATAATACGAGAGAGAGAAAATAATCCCATTTGATTGCTTTAAACACCTACATCGATGCTTCAGGTAAGAGAAATCTGTGAAAACCTAAGACCCAATATGATGAGAAACTTTTAATATACAGAAGCCAGAGCCACCTAGTGATATGCTGAGTAATGTGGAAGAAATGCTGGTAAATCTGGCTCTACCTAGTGCTGCCTCAGTGAGCCTAGCCCTAACATTTATCCAGCAAGCTGATTTTTCAGGATCCATCTCCAAATCAGAACACAAATCGTCTGTCTTCCATTACCAGAAGCTGAATAAAACAAAACAGAAACTATGTTACAAGTGGCAACCTTGATCACCTGCTATAAGAGTTTTGGGTGGCTCTTCTGGGAGTAATGGCATTCTTACCATTATTCCCCAACCCTTCCGCTTTAGCAGCTTTGTTTAAAGGACTCTCTTGCATGATTTCTCTCCAGCTAAGTCAGTGTTGTTACATCAGGGATGCAGATGCCCCTGTTTATGGAATGATACGTTAAACAGAAACATTTGACCACTGACTCAACACTTCCATTTTAATAACTTTTGCGTAATAACGGAAATGATTATAAATTAAACTCTTATAACCTTTCCTTTCATGTTGGCGTAACTAAGGGTTCTGAGGCTTGATTTGGCTCTGTGCTTGATTTTGCTTTAAGTAGGGAAAGTATTCTATGATTAGCAGCACTTCAAAAAACCCTTACCTTTATGATTGCAAACTAGGTGCTACATTTCCAGACAAGTGGATGCTGATTAGGAGAACTTTAACCACACACTTACACAAAATCAAAATGTACAGGATTACTGGAAGAAAGATGCCCAGATGAGAAGACTTTGAATAATACAAGCATTCTGCTGAGTACTTTTTAATCTTTTATTCATTATTTGCAGGACCCTGTACGAAGTCTGACTTTACAATCTCTTTCCTTACCGATATTACTTTCCATTGGCTAAACACTGAAATTTCTCTCCATTTCTCACTGAGCTTGAAATTAACATATACATTTTCTTTTTATATCTTTTCTTGTTCACCAGCACCTGAGGATGTCAGAAATGGAGGGAATTATGTCTGTTGGTGCAGGTGTTGTACTCTTAAATATGACATTCATCAGGTGGATTTTCTCAGGCAGAAACTTTATACACTAAGAGCCAAGTAACAGAGAAATTAAGTTAATTAAAAAAAAATAAAAGCTCATCAGGTTGCAGGATTCTAGATGAAAAACACGGGTCAGGATCCTCAGCTGGTGTAAACCAGTGTAGCTCCATTGATTTAAATGCAGCTACGCTGTCAGGAATGAAACAGAGAGAGTTAACTAGGTCTTTGAGCAATATCTTCACTGTTTCAAGAACTACCACCCAGATGACTGGGTTTCACTGCTTCCCCACCTGGAATTTTCAAATAATAGCACCACCCATGCCACTACCTCCCAACTACGGGTTTCACCCAAACATCCCCACGGGATCTTTGGTACCCGCTTTCACAGACTTGACTGCTCACCTCTGCCAAGTACATCTAGAACTGAAGGAACACCTAGCATCTGCCAAGGAGGCGTACAAGCATCACGCTAATCAGGGCCACCAAGCCACCTGTGATCTTGCTGTCGGGGACAAGTTTTGGCTCTCCACCCACAATCTTAGGTCAACTCGCCTGTTGGCTAACCATCCCGATGTACAGAAAGAATAGCAAATGTGGCAAGCGACCAGCTTGGCTTAACAGAGAAATCTTTGGTGAGCTTAAACACAAAAAGGAAGCTTACAAGAAGTGGAAATTTGGGCAGATGACTAGGGAGGAGTATACAAATATTGCTCAAGCATGGAGGGGTGTAATCAGGAAGGCCAAAGCACAGCTGGAGTTGCAGCTAGCAATGTATGTGAAGGGTAACAAGAAGGGTTTCTACGGGTATGTTAGAAACAAGAAGGTGGTCAGGGAAAGTGTTGGACCCTTACTGAATGGGGGTGGCAACCTAGTGACAGATGATGTGGAAAAAGCTAAAGTACTCACTGCTTTTTTTGCCTTGCTCTTCACAGACAAGGTCATCTACCAGACTGCTGCACTGGGCAGCACAGTATGGGGAGGAGGTGAGCAGCCCTCAGTGATGAAAGAACAGGTTAAGGACTATTTAGAAAAGCTGGACATGCACAAGTCCACAGGGCCAGATCTAATGCATCCGAGGGTGCTGAGGGAGTTGGCTAATGTGATTGCAGAGCCATTGGCCATTATCTTTGAAAACTCGTAGCGATCAGGGGAGGTCCCGAATGATTGGAAAAAGGCAAATATAGCGCCCATCTTTAAAAAAGGGAAGAAGGAGAATCCGGGGAACTACAGACCGGTCAGCCTCACCTCAGTCCCTGGAAAAATCATAGAGCAGGTCTTCAAGGAATCCATTTTGAAGCACTTGGAGGAGAGGAAAGTGATCAGGAACAGTCAACATGGATTCACCAAGGGCAAGTCATACCTGACCAACCTGATTGCCTTCTATGCTGAGATAAATGGCTCTGTGGATATGGAGAACGTGGTGGACGTGATATATCTTGACTTTAGCAAAACTTTTGATACGGTCTCCCACAGTATTCTTGCCAGCAAGTTAAAAAAGTATGAACTGGATGAATGGAATTTAAGGTGGATAGAAAGCTGGCTAGATCATCAGGCTCAATGGGTAGTGATCAATGGCTCGATGTCTAGTTGGCAGCCAGTATCAAGCAGAGTGCCCCACGGGTCGGTCCCGGAGCCGGTTTTGTTCAACATCTTCATTAATGATCTGGATGATGGGATGGATTGCACCCTCAGCGAGTTCGCGGATGACACTAAGCTGGGGGGAGAGGTAGATATGCTGGAGGGTAGGGATAGTGTCCAGAGTGACCTAGACAAATTGGAGGATTGGGCCAAAATAAATCTGATAAGGTTCAACAAGGACAAGTGCAGAGTCCTGCACTTAGGACAGAAGAATCCCATGCACTGCTACAGGCTGGGGACCGACTGGCTAAGCGACAGCTCTGCAGAAAAGGACTTGGGCATTAGAGTGGATGAGAAGCTGGATATGAGTCAACAGTGTGCCCTTGTTGCCAAGAAGGCTAACAACATATTGGGCTGCATTAGAAGGAGCATTGCCAGCAGATCGAAGGAAGTGATTATTCCCCTCTATTTGGCACTGGTGAGGCTACATCTGAAGTATTGCGTCCAGTTTTGAGCCCCCCCCCCCCCACAGAAAGGATGTGGAGAAATTGGAGAGAGTCCAGTGGAGGGCAACAAAAATGATTAGGGGGCTGGGGCACATGGCTTACGAGAAGAGGCTGAAGGAACTGGTCTTATTTAGTCTGCAGAAGAGAAGAGTGAGGGGGGGGATGATTTGATAGCAGCCTTCAACTACCTGAAGGGGATTTCCAAAGAGGATGGAGCTAGGCTGTTCTCAGTGGTGGCAGATGACAGAACAAGGAGCAATGGTCTCAAGTTGCAGTCGGGGAGGTCTAGGTTGGATATTAGGAAAAACTATTTCACTAGAAGGGTGGTGAAGCACTGGAATGGGTTACCTAGGGAGGTGGTGGAATCTCCATCCTTAGTGGTTTTTAGGGCCCAGCTTGACAAAGCCCTGGCTGAGATGATTTAGTTGGGGTTGGTTCTGCTTTGAGTAGGGGGTTGGAGTAGATGACCTCCTGAGGTGTCTTCCAACCCTAATCTTCTATGATTCTAAGTTAGACCATCAGTATCCAGGCCTGTTTAGGATTCTGGAATGAATTAACCCGATGGCATGCAAGTCACAGTTACCTGAATCCCTCAGGTTCCACATGTCTCTCCTTAAGCCCTTCACTGAGAACCCATTCCCGTCCCACTCTGCCAACCCCGGCTATCACTGTCCATCGACAGGAAGAGTACTTGGTTCACAAAGGAGTGGGGGAACTCCAGAACTTGGTAGGGTGGGAAGCTTACAGCCCTGATGAATGATCCTGGGAACCAGTGGAAAATATCCACACCCCAGATCTGCCTAGTCGCCACGCAGCTAATGAGTGCAGCTGGGCCACAGCAGCACCACCAGATTGGCTAAATTAGTCGGGTGGCTTGTTCTTAAGCCCAGTAGTTGCAGAGGATCAGCAGCTGCTCAACGCACACACCTATGGATTCTCTGTCTCCCTGTGCTTGCCTCACTCCAAGCCCTGATTCTCTATCTCCCTGTGCTTGCCTCACTCCAAGCCCTGATTCTCTCTCTCCCTGTGCTTGCCTCACTCCAAGCCCTGATTCTCTATCTCCCTGTGCTTGCCTCACTCCAAGCCCTTCTCCTTACTAGACCCTGCCCTACACCCAGCCTTGTTCCAGACCTCTCTCAACCTTGCTCCTGTTTTGGAACCAGCCCTGCTCCTGCTCTCCCTCAAGCCGGCTAATCCAATTCCAACCCCCAGCTCTGATTCCTAGCTCTAACTCTGTCTTGCCCCTTAGCTCTGGCATTTGGCCTCCGATTTCAAGTCTGGCCTTTGGTTCCGATCCCTGGCTCTGACTCTGCCTTGACCATGGGCTCTGGCAGCCAGACTCTGAGAACTAGGCCTGAGTCCTGCTCTGACCATAGGCACCGACTCCATGGCTGCTCCAGGGCTGGAGCACCCATGGAAAAAAAATGGGGGGTGCTCAGCACCCACAGACAGACCCCTCCCATCACCTCCTCTCCCTCCCCCCAGTGGCCCCACTGATCAGCACTTCCTATGCGCCAGTGATCAGCTGTTCAGCAACGTGCAGGAGGTGCTGGAGGGGAGGGGAAAGGAGCGAGAACAGGGGATGCTTGGGGGAGGGAGCAGAGCAGGGGCAGGAAGGGGTGGGGTGGGTTGGAGCAGGGGCGCCGTTTGGGAGAATGGGTGGGGTGGGGGTAGAGTCAGGGAAGCATCCCCCAGCACATTAGAAAGTCGGTGCCTCTGGCTCCGACCACTAGGCCTGACTGCCTATGACCTGTTCTCCTGACATGTGCGCATTCACAGGAGCTGAGGATCTGGCAAAAACTTTTATCACCACTGACTTTTCTGGCTCTTCCGAAAAAGACTAAAGGATTAAATTGCTTTTCATCTGAGAATTCTTTATAGTGTGCCTCGGGGGCCCACTGTGCTAGGAGCTGTATGCACACACAGTGAGAGGCAGTCCCTGTCCCAAAAAGCTTACATAGACAAACGAGACAGACACAGGGTGGGGAAAAGGATCTGACACACAAGCAGAGGCAGAGTGATGGTTTACAAATGTCATCTTAGTGCTACCGCCAGGACTTTACTTTCCCTCCTCCCCCATTCTTTGGGTGTGGCTTAGTTGAGAAGAGATTAGCTAAATGGAAAGACAAGGGAAGGGAGACAGGACACTGAAGGAAGGGGGAGAAAGGGGACAGGACAGGGAGGAAGAGAGAGAGAGGAGGATATAAAGGCCAGGGGGGGTGAGGCGGAGGTGAACAGCTGCCTGCTCCCACCAAGCCCCATCCCTTCCCTCACAGGGAATCAGCAAAGGGGAGAGAATGTCCTTAATGAAAACTGTAGAAACAAGGCAGTGTCCATCAGTCCCTGCTGTAAGAACAGCCAAGGCTGCTTCTGCATCTGCTCTGTCAGCTTGAGAGTGTCTCTGCCTCCCACCCTCATTAAATACCGGTATTTCTCTTGGCCCAGCCTGAGTGACTGGGAATAGGGGGTGGGGGTGGAAGAATATCACATGTGTCCTAGTGTCCGGGAGGAGAGGGTGGTCCTGACTGGGCCCCATCCTTCCCCCTTCTGCTCCCAGGTTACTAAACCTTCCAAAATTGTGTCTGTGTAGATCACAACAGCTTCTGCTCATCATTTACACCTCTCTCTATTCCAGTCCTGCTGCCATAATGCTTCTCAGAGAACACTAACTTGCTGCAATTAATTAATGCTGGTTTCACCCGTCAGCACTGTTTTTAAATAGAAGATTAAAACTAAAACTTTTCCTCAAATGAAAAAGAGCTAAACAAATAAATTCCACCTTCTCTTTTCTTTATTCTCCTACTGCTTACATGTGTTGTTTCTCCTTTCTTCAGCTTACTCTCTTGAATTTGACCTCTCTACCTGCCTCACCTTGTGCTAACGTTTATTCTCATATGTTGAGTATAACTGTTGCACTTCTCCACTGGAATGACTTTTCCTATGTAAACTGCTTTCAACCTCCTCAGAAGATAAACAATTCAATCTTCATTTTAAGGGTTTGTCCCAGAGCCAGCCGATGGAGCACAACAGAAAGCAGTGAGCTGGACCACCTCTTTTTTAGAGAAAATTCCAAGGAAGGGGGATCTGGGGAAAGAATCTCTACTACTATGTCTGTGAGGATCTTTTTACAGAAATCCTCCAACATAATCCCATGAAGGAGAGGAGAGGAGAGGAGCTGGAAATTACATTTATCATGGTTTGTTGCAATATTTTCTATCTATTCTTAGGCTGTATTATCAGAGTGAGGTATTTTTATTAGCAACTCAACTTTTTTAATTTTCATACTGCAATACTGCCCAGGGTACTCAATCAGGATCAGGCCTGATTGTGCCAAGCACTGTATGAACTCGTACAAAGTCACTCTCTGTCTGGAAGAGTTTACAGTCTAAGAGAGACATTACAAAAGAAACACTTACCACTTTGCCTTCAGCCACCTGAAACACACATGGTTGTACTCTCTCCAAAGTAATTATATGGCACGCCTACATCCATTGAGTATAAAGTACAAAAAATTGAATCCTGACAATTTTGTATAATTTAACAACTGATAACATTGATTGGATTTGCACTGGTACCTTTCGCAACAAACTTTTTGGGTTTTTCATGCAAAGTTAAAAGCTGTTATTAATTATACATGTCTCTTGCCAAATGAAAATGTAAAAACCTGGTTATCCTGTAGCTCCACTGAACTACTGATTTATTATGGTTTCTCTTCTGCATCTATCTGGTGTCAGTGAAAATAATAAGATGCAAAATCCTGCTTAGCTTCTCAGGGAAATCTCACATACAACAAGTAAAAGGAATGACCACCTAGAGTAAGAGTGAGCCCTGATCCCTAGAATCAGTCCTGTTTCATTAGCAAAGAGTGAAGTTGAATGTGCGGTAAGTTGAAAAAGTAGAACGTTTATTAAACCCCATATACTGCTCTGTCCATGTGGCTGAGTTGCTTCCAGCCCCACTCCTCACATTTCCTGTTTTCCTGGTATCCGCTTAATAATAGTCCTCCAGTGACCAGAGGCCCTCTGACTCCAATTCCACTCCAAGTCCCAAGGTAAAAATCTTTCTCCTTTCCTTTGGGAGCTCCCAAAACCCAAGTTCATGTATGGTTATGGTGACTCCCCAAGTTTCATTGGAGATATTGTGTGTAGGTAGCCTATGCAAATGAAGCTCTATGGCAGCACTTTTCCATTTTCACCAATAGAGGGAGCAAGGAGTCTTCTTCAACCCATTCACAGGAGTGTGGGCTTTCATTTTTCACAGGGGTGGCAATCTTTACTGTACTGTAGAGGGCCTCTTCTCTCCTCCTCCCCCAGCTGACTTCCAAAATGATCTTGTCATGCTGTCTGGAGTGGCTCACAACCAAGAGTGCCAGCCTGAGGGCAGACTTTCAGCAGCAGGGCAGACACCCCAAACTGCTGGTATGTGCTATAATGAGATTTCACCAACTCAGTAGCAAATATGAACTCCTGGATCACTGTAACAGTTTTACCATGGAGTCACAGATAGTCCCCTTGCGCTCTCCAGTCTATCTTACCACCCCTGCAAGCTGGACTTAGTGATAAATGATCACTTCCATCAAAAAAAATAACAAAAATCACAAGATATTCAGGTTGCTCTCAGTCCCAAGAGACCAGTCACTTACCCCAGATCAATTTGTACCTTAGATCTCGCACCGAAGACAACGCTGGTAGCCAATCTTATAGTAAACTAATTAAGGATTTATTAACTAAGAAAAAGAAATGAAAGGGTTATTTACAGGTTAAAGCCAGCAACATATAGACACAATTGTGTTCAGTTTATGGTTCCAAAAGATGACAGAGATGTAGTAATCTCTCAGCACTGAATGTCATTTAGGGCTAACCCAGGGGATTTCTGCCTTTTTGTTTCTTAGCTCCAGCCCTTGTAAGAGTCCAAACAGCAAAGAGATGAACATTTTTCATGTCCGCTCTCTCTATTTCCCTCTTCCAGCATTCAAGCTGATGGGATGCACTTTCTCTCAGGTGATGTCTATAGGTACAGTGCAGCAGCAGCGCAACTGCACCAGTACAGCTGTGCCACTGCAGTGCATCTGGTGAAGATGCTCTCTCCTGTCAGCATAGAAAAACCTACCTCCATGAGCAGCATAAGCTATGTCAATAGGAGAAGCTCCCACTGACATAGCCCTGTGCACATGAGCACTTATGCCAGTGTTGCTCAGGGGGCGGAATATTCGCACCCCTGAGTGACATAAGTTTTGCCGGCATAGGCTGTGGTGTAGACATAGCCCCACATAGCAGTTTCATGGGTAGAAGAGGGCCATTAAACCAGCCTTTGTGTTGTGATGTTCCACAATGGCCCACTTAGTCTTGATAGCTTTTCTGGATGGGCAGGGGAACCACTTTTCCTGCCTAGGTTCACAAGTTCAGAGCAGGCATTTTTACAATTATAAAGCAAAAAACGTACACATTACCCTCTAGCACAGGATACAGACATGACAAGTAAGATGAATTCATGCAGCAACTTACAGGCATTTCATAGAGACTAAGCACATTCTGACAAGTTCAACACCTATCTTGAACAATAGGTGAGCTGGTCTGGTTTCCAGCTATGAATTTGTCAGTGCTCAGCAGATACCTACAGACTTGGCAAGAGCTGGCACCAGATCTACCAGCATCACAGATCCCAAGAGTTTGGGGCCGTGGGTCCTTTAACTTTCCTCGCTTCTGCTACATTTGGCTAGTGAGACCCCACGAGTGCCTAGTGAACTCCACCAACATCATTCCCAATAGAATGGAGATGGGCTGGACTGGGTACTGATCTCACATCACTTTTACTCCAGTGTAAGTCACTGACTTTAATGGAATCGTTTCCAGTTTACATCAGTGTGAGATCAGAATCAGGCCCAAACAATCAACTCTTAGGAAGCCAGTATGGAGGGCAGTGGCAGCTTGACGTGTTTAATGAGATTGTCAGTGATGAGTCAAATGGAGAGATTGCCCCTTCAGAATCAGAATTAGCCTCTGTTGCTGCCAAGCTCAGGAAGCCCAAAGGAGCTCGGTTGGGCCAGCAAACACAAATGCTAATTTGGCTGCACAGGCCCCTAACATAACAGCTGACAACTAATTGCCATTCTGCCTTTAAATGAAGGTTGTGCACCATTTAAGTCAATTAACAAAGAAGCCTACTGTTGCCTTATTTGTCATTTACTTATGTAACAGACTAGATGACCGTGTAACACAGTAGTACACCGATTCACTGCAATGTTCTCTTATATTTAGCAGTATTAGCAGCTATTTGAGAAAAGCTACTGCTTCCTTTAGAAAAAAAAATCATTTCATGTGCTGTAAAAGGAGTCTATATTTTTCCCCTTCACGAAAAGGATTAATGTAACATTTTGATCTCTAATGCAATTAAAAAATAGATATATAAATACAAAAGCACCCATTTATTTGTATGGGTGGTTTTCGACTCTGTAAAAGACTGTTTATTCTTTACATTTCACGAGCTGGCTAAAATTGTGCCAGCTTTCTAAATGTTAATAAAGTACATACACTATATGAAACACTACATTTCCATATGACTTTTCAATGCATAAAAATAGGGCTGGAAGTAAAAAAACCGGGTGGTGGGAGCGGGCGTGCAAGAATGCTGAGAACAGACAGGCTGTGCCTGAGCTTTCATGCATTACTTTAGGTCATTTAGCTCAGACGCACTTTCTCAAAGCACGGACTGCCCTTGCATGAGTGTTTTTACATTCATGTTTCTCATCCTCATGTTTCTCCATTAAAGTTGATGGCAAAACTCCACTACACTCCATCTTGCTTACACTCATTGTGCACCAGTGCCATATCTCTGATTTCAGTGGAGCTACTCCCGATTTACGTTCTCATAGATGAGAGGAGAATCAGGCCCACAGTCTTCAGGGGATGCGATATTATTTTCAATATGAGAAATGTTAGGCCTGACCCTGAAAGGTGGAGAGCACCTTCCTTGTAAAGTGCAAAGCCCCCTTCAACTCCTATTTCCATCTGTGAAAGCATCTGGCCCTTTGTGCTTATACCTTTTTCCTTCTCTTGGGGAAAATTATAAAATGAGGCACGGTCTGATATATATTGGTTGGTTTGAAAATGAAATGTTTTGCTTCTGTATCATCAAGTTATGTCTTTTCTCCTGCTCTCTATGAGGTGTATAAAAACCAGACACCACAGAAATATCATGGTACTTTATGAAACCTCTTTACTTTAGTGGAATGTTTATATTCCACTGTTATTGTACTTTCATTTGCTTGTAACTTTGAGTGAATTTTTTTTATTACTTCAAATTTCAGTGCTGTTTTTTCTTGTGCTTGTGAAAGAAAAATAAACACGTTATCTCAAAAGAGTTGATTTCCTTTCACAAGTAGAGAGGTGCTGTGATACCCTGATAAACTCCTAACCATGTTATCAGCTATAGATAATATTGTGGAACTTTCAATAACAAAATTATAGGAATTCCAAAGTAAACATTAGGCAGTGGTTCTCAACCCATGGCCCGCAGGCCACATGCAGCCCAATTAGCACACAGCTGCGGCCAAGCTCAGCTGTGTGCTAAAGGCCGCGGGTTCCGGGCAGCCAGCTGCCACTCGACCCCATCCGGCAGGGTCCGGGTCCCTGCCCCACACCCGGCTCTCCGCTTCTGGTCCCAATCCATGGAGGGGTCTCCGGGCAGAGGGTGCTGGGCATAGGGGGCTTGTGTGTATGTGTGTGTGTGGAGGGGGGAGATAGGTGGAGGGCACTGTGGTTCTCAACCTGCGGCCCAGGTAACACTTTGTGGGCTGCATATGTGGCCCACAATGATAAATAGGTTGAGTACCACTACATTAGAAAGACTTCACCAATATTGTTAATATTATGAAGATCAAAGCTGTTGCAGCAAAACATTCTAGAAGAATTTTCAAGATCTACTGGAGGGCATACATCTGAAAAAACAGAGCCATCATTACCGGCTGGGCCTGAGAATCACTGCCTCTTCAAAGTGCATTCTATTCTTGGAAATCAGATGTGCCCAGAATTCCAGTGTGGGAAGCTGTAATTGTTTAGGGACACTGTATTATTGCCATCTCAATTACAATAGTCACCTTTAAGATGTTGCCACATGTCCACAGATATTATCGGTTATTTCTGATTCTAAGCATAGTGAAAAATGGTGCCCTCATTTGTCTGGTGGTAACTATTGGGAAGTGTAGGTTTTCTTTTCATGTGTGACACTTGTGCATACCTGTGTCAACTTGGTATGGGTGTGTTTAGGTTTTTGTTTTTTGTTTTTCAACATTTCTGGTCCTTTTCTGCATAAGATTGCTTTGAAAATGTAAATGAATATAAACCAATCACAAAGATACAAGCAGTTGCAATACTCTTCTTCTGCACTCTTCCTGTAAGATTCTTAGCTCACTAAGCCTCTTCACAATCGTTTGGCCTGCTTCAGTGGTGTCCAGAAAACAGTTACATTTTGGAATTGGGCTGCAATGAATTGATGCAAGAATGCTAAGGCCCGTTCTGCCTTCTGCTGTTATTTAAATCTGTCTTCATTTGAGCCTAAAGGCCTCAACCTACATATCACACCATGACAAATATATTTCTGAAACTGGAAGACCATTTCAAATATGGATAATTCCCTAGTGCTCTCAGGTAATTATCTGTACCACATGTTGACCTATGGGTCAGACTTTCATAAGGCCTGTTAGCTTATTTGTGAGGAAGAGTATCCATAATGCACTACAGTCATGCTAAGAAGAGTAACATTGTAAGTTTTCTAGAAATTATCAGCTCAAGAATTGTTAAATAAGGAATAACATTTTTAGCTATGTGCTGTATTAAACTACAAGTGACAGACACTTAGGTTAGCAAAAATTGATGTACTTACTGAAAAGATATAAGTAAATAACAGATGTGTGAGCATGTAGTTAGAACTCTATCAGAAAACTAGGAAATATGCTAAAAATAAGATGTCTATCTGTGAAAAAGAGGAAATAATGAAAGTGAAGTTGTAAACAACTGAATAAAATAGCCCAAGTTATAAGCAAAAAATTCGAACCAGACAAATAGTGCAAGATAACCATCATCAGGCTGCAAGGATCAATCCTCATAAGCCTGGTAATGTACCACTCTGTTATGCACTGACTATCAAATTATCTAATAAAATCAGTCAAGCTGAGTTATTTGTGGTCTCTTTAATAAATAAATTCATTGATTATTGGAACCCTGGTTTACACAAACCTTCTTCAATAACCCTACTGCAAAAATCAATCTACAGTTGCTAAAGTAGTACTAAAAGTGACAACTTTGCACTCCCCTCAAAGACAGCATTGTTAGTTACACCTGGAAATGTGGCCTCCATGAAGAGAGATTTTAGAAATGAAGCTTCAGTGATGTTAATTCATTGCCAATAAAATTATAGTTTTGGAAATATCACTCAGAGTCAGTAATTCTGAAAATGGCATTTCAGGAGGGTTTCACAGGACTGAGGCAATCTAAGTACTTATCTGGTCCTCATCACGGTAATATCTGAGCTCCTCACAACCATTAATTGACTTTATCCTCACAACACTTTTGTAAGGCAGGGAACTAGTATCCTCATTTTACAGATCGAAAATCAAGGCACATGGTAGATTAAGTGACTTGCCCGTGGTCACACAGGAAGTTTGTGGCTGAGTCAGGAACTGAATGCATGCCTCCTTGACTACAAGTCCAGCCTCTTATCCATCAGGCCAAACCAGCGTACTCCTGACGATGATGGATATTGCATTGAATTATTAAAGATCTGATTTTATGCTTGACTTCATTGCTCTTTGTTGACTCAGGGAAGCATTGAAATTTGGGTTCCATTAACAGTTGTGCAGAAGACAAACTGAATTGTATTTAGTTTCATTGGCATCTGCTAGCTTTTTTAGTATTGTTATTTATATTAATGAAGCACTCAAAGGCCCCAACTGGGATCAGCAATCCATTGTGCTAGGTGCTGTACAAAAAAACAGGAAAACATGGCCCCAGTCCTAAATGCCACACAATTTAATTTGAGGCAAGATGCAACAAATAAGTATGACAAATAGCAGGGGGAGGGGGAAAAAGGCAACAGTAATAAGTTTACATGGCTACATAGCTTAGATATCACAAAATTCAATGGCTCCAAATCCTCTGAAAAATGTATTTTTAATAAAAATTAGCTATCCCCATCCTAGCTGTCACTGGTTGGCTGATTACTTATAGATATCACAGCAGAAACGAGTCTTGAGGAGGCATGTGGAGGAGGAAATCAGTGTGCTCAAAAGTGGCATCACTGGCAAAGGAGAGAGGACCACGGTGGAGATAAGAGACAAGAACAGTTAAGCAGAAAGGAGCAGAGCTGCAAAGGAACTTGAAGGGGAAAGACAAGGAGCTTGAATTCAGTACAGTAGAAAATGAGGTGCCAGAAGAAGGACTCAAAGCAAAGGGCAACATGGTCAGAGCATAGGCCAGGAAAATGATCTTCATTCCCTCTCCTGTCTCACTTTTTGCCTGGGGCCACAGTGGAACAAGTTGATATATAAACCAGTAGCATATTTGATCTCACAGTTATTTTAAATTCAGTGGAAGGACATTCATCCATAACTGCTGTTGTATCTCCCTGTCTAGAAAGTGGGGATATTTTGACTAGTATTAAAGAATCTGGTGTCCTGGACAGCTTGTGCATCTCCACAGAGAGCTGACGCCACAGTAAAGCATTAACAAATAATTATTTTCCTTACAGTTAAGAACATCCTAAAACTATCTTTTCCTATGGCTATGCAGTAGCTTCTGTTTCTGTTATCACTGGCTCTTCTAGCTGGTTGTAGTGATATTTTCAACATGTACTGTAATTTGTTCAATGTCTTTGGGCAAACAGAACCACGGAATAAAGTATTCATGCACATTCATTCAGATTAAAAACTGCAAATTAGGGGTGGGTTTTTTTTTAAAACAAACAGGGAATAATCTAAGCAAATATGAACAAAGAACAACCCCTACGCTGAAATATGGACATAGCAATGATGCATCAAATTGTTTTGAATAAGGAACAATTCCATAAAACTAAGTCACCTCATGTATAATTCTTGAACAGAAAACAGGGCAACAGTCACTGAATGTCGGGTAATAAGCTTTATACTTTGGAGAAAGAAAAAAAATTACTTAACTTGTTCATTAGAGGAAATCACCTCAAACCCCATGTGCCCTAATGTTAATTACATTCACAGGTAGTTTCCTCACCATCTTTCTTAGTTACCCCCGTCCACATATGGGTGTAAATACTACATACCCAAATCCAGACAGTGAGTGCCATTTTCCCATAGTTTAAATAAGCAAGTCACATTGTAATATGCAGTGGTGCTCTGAACAACCCTCAATGCGACTCACAGGACTTCCTGGTTAAAACTATGTCACCAAAGTGTAGGAATAATTGGCATGAGTTCCCTGCCTTAGAGTGATTTCACCCCATTGCTGGTTATTGCTAAAATGATCTCTAGCAGGTGATTTAAGTAAAAATACTGCTCAGAGCAAAGCTGTTTTCTTTTGCAGTGTTCCAGTGGCAGGTTTAACAAAACAAAACATGGGAGGCTAGTTGGTGGGGGAGTGGGGGAAATTAGGTCTTTAGCCCCCAGTCCCCATCCTCTTTCTAGTTATACAATGTTATAATTTTTTTTAAAACAGAGTGCAACAATTCTCACTTAAGGCATTTAATATAAGTTTGCCCTCTGGCGTTGCTTCCTTTCTTGTTTATGGGAAGATGATGCTATCTTAAAATATCTGCATATGTATTTACGTTTATAGGTAGCCTTGACACTGTGATAGAGGATATAATTAATGTATTTGGTTCTTACATTCTCCAGTTTTACTCACATTGGGTTTAGTTGCCTACTCACCTCTGAAAGGATGTTATCTGTACTACCTGGGGCAGGGCTGTTGTCCGCTCCCCACCTCTCTGCTCCACTTGATGAAGGTTTGCCATCAGCCTTGCACCCTGTTAACCTTGACCCCATTACGGGGACCTGCACTCTCCTTGTGTGAGGGCTAAGGGGGTGGAGGAGAGAAGATTGTCTCCTTGCAGTACCAGACATTGAGAGTCCCAACCCCATTTCCCACCTCCATTAGGAGATGCCTTCTCCTAATTGGCACCCAGTTCTGAGTTATCAGGGACCCAGACCCACACTGAATTACTACCTGCATTGGGCACCTGCCAAATTGTGACAAAATGAATTTTACAATCTAACCTACCCACCTGGTTCCTGGACTGCTGAGAGGAAGGCAAAAACCCTGCACCTCCCTGGCCAATCTGGAAGTGAGGGAAAAATTCCTTCCCAGACCCATGACTAGCATGAGCCCACAGCAAGGACCGAAACACTGGTCCTACTCTAATCCCACGGGTTTGTGGGTGAGGGGAGAAGCTTTTCTTCCCAGTGCAGAACGGTGCCCCCAGGCAGGGGAAAGGGTTTATAAGCCCTTCCCTTGGGTGTGCAAGAGCCAAAAGGCTTATGCTACCCCTCTGTCCAACCAATCAGCCAAGTGCCCCGCCTTCCCCTCCTCAAGGCCACCAGGAGGCAGTGGTGAGCTGGAGCTGGTTCGCAAGAACCGGTTGTTAAATTTAGAAGCCGGTGTAGAACTGGTTCCTAAAGGGGCAGGCGGGTGAGCAAACTCCGGGCCGCGGGCCACATCCAGCCCGTGGGACTGTCCTGCCCAGCCCGCCTGAGCTCCCAGCTGGGGAGGCTCCCCCGGCCTCTCCCCCGCTTCTTCCCCCGCCCCCCACAGAGCCCCAGCGCACCGCGCTGCCGGCACCAGCGCTCTGGGCAGCTCTGCAGCTCCTGCCACTTTGAGCCAGGGCCGGCTCCAGGCACCAGGTTAACAAGCAGGTGCTTGGGGCGGCCTCTCCGGAGAGGGGCGGCACGTCCAGGTATTCGGCGGCAATTCAGCGGAGGGTCCCTCACTCCCGCTCGGAGCGAAGGACCTCCCGCCGAATTGCCGCTGCAGATCGCGATCGCGGCTTTTTTTTTTTTTTGGGCTGCCTGGGGCGGCAAAACCCCTGGAGCCGGCGCTGCTTTGAGCGGCATGGTTAGGGGGTGGGGCCGTGAGCTCCAGCGGCCGTGCGGCATCCTTACACAGCAGCATGGTAAGGGGGCCAGGCCGGGGCTGGGAGGAGGGGTTGGGTAAGGGGCAGGGAGTGGTTGGAGGGGGCAGAGGCTTGGGGGGGGGCGGTCAGGGGACGGGGGGGTTGGGTAGGTGTGGGAGTTCCAGGGGTCTGTCAGGGTGGTGGTGGATGGGGTCGGGGCAGTCAGGGGACAGGGAGCGGGGCGAGTTGGGTAGGGGGTGGGGTCCTGGGGGGCAGTTAGGGTGGGGGGTCTCTGNTTTTTTTTTTTTTTTTTTGGGCTGCCTGGGGCGGCAAAAACCCTGGAGCCGGCGCTGCTTTGAGCGGCATGGTTAGGGGGTGGGGCTGTGAGCTCCAGCGGCCGTGCGGCATCCTTACACAGCAGCATGGTAAGGGGGCCAGGCCGGGGCTGGGAGGAGGGGTTGGGTAAGGGGCAGGGAGTGGTTGGAGGGGGCAGAGGCTTGGGGGGGGGCGGTCAGGGGAGGGGGGGGTTGGGTAGGTGTGGGAGTTCCAGGGGTCTGTCAGGGTGGTGGTGGATGGGGTCGGGGCAGTCAGGGGACAGGGAGCGGGGCGAGTTGGGTAGGGGGTGGGGTCCTGGGGGGCAGTTAGGGTGGGGGGTCTCTGGGTCAGGGGACAAGGAGCGGGGGGGTTGATGGGTTGCGGGTTCTGAGGGGGGCAGTCGGGGGCAGGACGTGGGTTGGGGTCGGATGGGTGGGGGGGGGAGACAGGCACGTGAGGCTTGTACTCACCGCACGGTTCCCTACCGAGCCTTCGCCGGCACTTCGGCGGTGGGGGGGGGGGTTGTGTCTTCACTCGCTCCGGGTGAAGTACCTGCTGCCGAAAACCCAGAGCGAGTGAAGACCCCCCCTGCCGCCGAAGTGCCGCCGAGGACCCGGTAGGGAACCGGTTCTTGGGATTTTGGGAGCTCATCACTGCCAGGAGGCTGAGTGCACATGAGGAAAGGAGGAGAAAGGCCAGAGGGGGTGATTCTTAAAGAGGCCAAAGGTCCTCTTGCCACTGCTGGCCCAGACAAAGCCTCCCACAGTTGAGGCAGTGGATGAGGGATGCACTATGGATATAACATATTTTACAATGCAGCTCTCCCCTAGTAAGCACTACAGTGTTACCTCTAATTATAAAACCTAAGTCTTCATGTGGCACCTGAAAACGTGGCCTTCTGGCCCACAAGACAGACTACTACAGACTCATGAATAAACACTGATTATTATAACTATTCCACATGTTGATGAGAGGAGTCTTGCTACTCAACTCTAACTACAGTAGCTCAGAGTTCCTTTCTAAAGCTTGATCTACACTAAAAAGTGAGATTGATCCAGCTACCTTGCTCAGGGGTGTAAAAAATCCATACCCCTGGGTGACATACTTAAGCTGACCTAACCAATGGTGTAGACAGCCCAAGGCCGACAGAAGATTTCATCCATTGACTTAACTACCACCTCTCGGGGAGGTGGATTATCTATGCTCACAGGAGAACCTCTCCTATCAGCGTAGATAATGTATACACTGAAGTACTATAGCAGCACAACGGCAGTACTTCAGCTGTGCCACTGTAGCATTTCAAGTGTAGACAAGCCCTAACAATAATGTTCTTTGTTACTGCTAAATCACTAGTAGAAAATTATGCTATCACTTCAGAGAAATTAACTGATTATTTTGCTCCGTCCCACACATGCCAGGTTGCATTACATTTCAGGCGGTGAATATTTGAAGGAAGAAAAGTACTAAAGATAATTGAATTTATTTCAACTTCTCTCTAAATTAGGATGTACATAAACATTCATGGCCCATAAACAGGTTATCAATTACAACAGACCACTGAGACAGGCTGAACAGGAATTATGTTGCATTCTAATCCACAAACACAAAAATGAACTAAGGAAACCATCTTCTCTGCCAACATGACCATTATTCACTCATAATGTTTGACTTAAATTCCTTGGACTGGTCAGGCTAAGTAAAGCAAATTCAGAAAACATTACTAAGACTCCAGTAATGTGCAAAAGTAATAAATCATATGGTGATTTTTCAATTCGCATGTTGTAGCATTTTTGAAAAAAAAAGAGATTAAAATGAAATCCACTAATTCTGAGTAAACTGCAAACTCTGGTTTACATCTGGCTCCAGAAGTAAAACATTATTTGGGAAAGTTTTATTGCCAGATTTGTCTCATTAACATTTCACTCCAAATAAAGATTTGGAGCAAATCCTTAGCACCAGCAGGGGGAGCTCTGGGATTGCATGCGCCTCATTAATAATAGTAACACCTAGCTCTTATACAGTGTTTTTCATCACTAAATCTCAAAGTGCTTTACAAAGGAGGTCAATATCATTATCCCCACTTTACAGATCTGGAAACTGAGGCACATAGCAGTGAAGTGACTTACCCACAGTCACCCAGCAGGTCAGTGGCAGAGCCAGTAATTGCACCCAGGTATCTTGAGTCGCAGGTGCACCAGAAGACCAGCCTGCTGAACCACTCTGTACTGGCCAGTACAGGAACAGGCTGGGACAATGGCACTGCCTGGTGCCCACCCCTACTTACCCTTTCTGGGGTAGTTAGCAATTGCAGCTGGTCCTTGAACAAGGTATGTGAACATGTGAGTTGGAAAGCTCATTTCATCCTTGCACAGAGGCCAGCTACAATCTAGCCCCAAATCATTTCACCTTGAGTTAATGTGCACATTAAGGGGGCTTTTTTAGAACCTCCACAGCTTTTGAATGCTTCACAAAATGTAAATCCCCACCATCACATGCAGACTAGTAACAGGACTGTACACACTGTATGGCACACAAGATTGAGTTCGCAGAATGTGGTAGCCACTACATCCACTAGCAAGGAAGGAACTTGAGCTGAAATAGAAAGTTCTATCCCTAACCCTCCCCAAAAGAGTGGCAATGATTGGACAAAGTACCTGACGTTTTTCAAACTAGTTTGTTCTGTCACTAACACCTTTCTTTCCAAAGTTTACAAACAAGTAACATTGGCATTACCCCCATTATACAGGTGGAGAAAACTAAGGTAGAGAGGTTTTAGTCCTTTGCCTAAGATCACACAGCTAGTATGTAGCAGAACCAGCTCTAAAATTTAGGGTTAACTTCTCTGCAATTCACAAAACTGGAACATAATTCAATAATCCTCCAAGGAACACACTCATTATTTATGTTTATAATTATATATACACACACAATATAATTTATAGTCATTTATAAACCATATATTTGGAATGGCTGCTGTGAGGTTGTCATCTATGTTAGAATAATTACAACTCATATTCAATGGCAAGATATTACTATTATAAAACTGAAGAGTCAATTTTGAATTGATTTCATTCATGTGTTAATCTATGGATATATAAATACATGTGGAATTCAGTAGAAAGAAGGATGAAATATGAACGACAACTAGAAAAGACAAAGCAAAAGGAAACTACTGGTAAGATTGTTACCAAAGTTCTGACATGCATCTGAATAATCATGGCCAAGTCAGTTTCACAGATACACAAATCACAGCAGATGGTCCCTGACAATTTACTTCCCATTACCAACAGCATCTGACAAAACATTTTTGTGTGTCCTTTGCCATCTAGCACATTGCGGAAGTTGCCCCACCCACTCTTACGTACCTTCTCTGCCGTCGGAGCATATAACAGTTTTGAAAACAGAAGAGAACTTACTGTTGAAATTCATGAACTTTCTGCATCATGGAAGGGATTAGTTCCAGTCAATGACTGCCTACAGCACTCCCAATCACAGGATTATTTTCAGAGAAACAATACTGTAGTTAAGAGAAAAAACTGGTAGCATGGATAAGACCTTGTGGAGACAGGACTTAATTCATTTTGCTAGTGGTAGATCAATATTATACTCAACACCAGAGGCCTGATCCAAAATCCATTATAGTCAATGGATAGAGGCCCCAGGAGACAAGTCAGATTATTATTATAAGTATTTTTAAGGCACAGCACCCTTCACTATGATGTCTAGATGAACTGCTTGAAAAGAAGCAGTTACCACAAGAATCAGCAACAAGATGCTCTATGACCCTCCACAACAGCTGACTCAGGTTCCTTGATGAGATCCAAGATAGCAGACAGAATCCAGAAGATTAAATCCCAGCAGAATCCTTGGACGTGGCCAAGCCAGGGATCAAATTCTAGAAGTTCTAGCTCCAAGGACACTCTATTTCCAACCTCCTTGAGCTTCACCCTGGTAGGATGTAGATGAAGAAGAGGGCTCTCCAAGAATAGATGTAATGGCGGAGTTTGGATGAGAAGGCAGTCTCGAAAACAGCTGGGGCCCTGACCACTTAAAGCTTTGACGTTCATGAAGAGCCTCTTGTATTTCACCCAGAGAAGACTCTGGATCACAAGAGTAATGTACTGTCATTGGTCTACCCTAACTAAAATGTGGGCAGCCACATGCTGCAACCAGCTAGAGCTTCCAAGTAGAGCCAGGCAAATGATGTTGCTTTATGCCACTGCAAATTTACCAGCTAAACATATTTTTAAAAGCCACAAAATGATGGATTGACCACAATCAAAGTTGAAAAACTTTAGCATTTTATATCTATCCAAAAGAAGTATATTCAAAGGCAATTTAAGGCTATTCCAGAGCTAGCTCTTCCTTACTGGAGATCCAGTATCTTTAATATTCTTCTGAGGAAACAAAATGAGAGGTTATTAAATCTTCAGTTAACTACAGTCAGATATATTATAATTACATCAAAGAAATACCATACAAGATGAATGGTTAAAGCTTCTAATAGAAACACTGGATAAAGAAAGATGTTTTAATATAGAGTATTATGAGATTACAGATGGTTCTGTTGCTAATATGGGGGATGTAATGTATGAGAAGGCAGAGTTGCTAAGATGCTTCCCAAAGGACTGGCGGTAAGACTCCTTTCCCATAAACAAATAGATGGGGGAAGGGGATGGAGTAGGGACTATATTCACTTGAAATTGTCTGATATGAAATGATGTTATAGGATAAGTGTGGTTAAGTGAAACTGCATGATGGGGTATGTTGTGGGAAGAAGACCAAAAAGAATATCTGCTGCTAGGTGCAGAGAGGCAGATGCTAGGACTCCTGGATGGAAGCTCCACCCACACTGCCCACTTAGAACTTTGTGGGGGTGGAACATGAAGGGTGGTCGGTTAGCTCCTGAGGTGAACGGGAACAGGATTACAGAGGGAATCAGGAAGCTAGACTGTGATCCAGAAGGGAGGCACTGACTGGTTTTTATAAGATTAGGATTGCTCCCCAGGAGTAAGAAGTAAAAGGGCTGCTGAATGCTATTGTTATGTTTATGTTAGGTTTACTCTGGTTAAAGAAAAAGTTAGTGTTTTGTTAAACCCAAGAGTTGGAGGTGTACCAACATAGTAACACCCCCCGCCCCCCCGAAGAAGCACTGAGCCATGGTCAATGTACTGAGGTTGATGAAGCACTGTGTTATCTATCCTAACAGTCCTCCAGCAGCTGTCCCAAAATGCCCAAGACGGACCCTCTGGTTGCAGTTGTGAACTCCACTACCAAGGGGTCACAGAGACCAGAAGGCCCCCCCACCCCTTTAAAGCCCTGTGAATTTTTGAAATGCCTGTTCCTGATTGGCCAGCTTGGCGACGATATCTAGCAGCTCTCCATTTTTGTGCACAACTGCCCAGCTGACCATGCTGGCTACATACTCCAGCTTGGAGTAGACAGGAGATATTGGACCTCCTGGGCCTGTGTGGAGATGAGGCTGTGCAAGCACAACTATGGACCAGCAGCAGAAATGTGAACACCTTCAAGCAGATTGCCTGGAGGATGCAAATGGGTACGACAGGGACAAGCAGCAGTGTCACACAAAAGCGAAGGAACTGCGGCAGGCATACCAGAAGGCCATGGAGGCCAACAGTTGATCTGGCACCAACCTGCAGACCTGCTGCTTTTACAAAGAGCTGCATGCCATATTTGAGGGAGACCCCACCACTACCCCACACACTACTGTGGATATGTTTGAGGACCTTGAGTCACAGGTCCCTGGCATGAACAGTGAGGACCAGGAGGAAGTGGAGGAGGAAGAAGAGGAGGAGAATGGGGAACATGCAACCGGGGAATCCAGCTATGCCATAAGCTAGGACCTGTTTGAAAATCTACCACACTCTAGTCAGTTGAGCAGGGATGAGCCTGATTCAGGGTAAGGATCCTCAGAGAAGTGTGTAACTTTATTTCCCATTACAGCGACGGCACCCCAACTTAACAGGACACAGCTATTGACTTTTCATTATTTTACTTGTACTAGAAGAGGTAGCGGCACAACAACGAGAGGTAGCGTTATTTGCTTTTTCATTCCCCTGTGGAGTTAGGCAAGAGGGGCATGTGCAGCTGTTTGTTTATGTACACAGGGATATCTCTTGAATCCTCCTGAGAGATCTTGATGAAGATTTCATGAAGCTACTCTGTGATCCTCTCCCGAAGGTTTCTAGGGATGGCAGCCTTATTTATTCCTCCACAATAGGATATTTTCCCATGCCGGTCAGTGATAATCTTGGCATGCACCATTGCTGTAAACAGACTAGCAGCATATGGGCTTGAGCAGCTTTGGGACCCCAGCAGCAGCTGTGCTCTCTGTGCCTTTGCTACCCTCAGGAGTGAGAGATCAGCTAAAATCACCACCACCTGGGGACGGTGGTGCCAGTGTTCAGTGCCATTGCCATATACTCATAGTTTTATGCACCCAAGCAATTCCCTTCTCATTTCCCTCACCCCTGGCAGACCACACTCACCATGGCTGGTGCTGTGAGCGGTGCCGTGCACAAGCACTCTGAAGCAGAAGCTTCAAGAAGCATGTCTGGTTTAAAACTTTAGGGGAGCAAGGGATGGGGGTTCTGAATCTTCATTTTCATTTTCCATTGTGACTATACTGACAGCGGTATCTCTGTGTGTTGTAGCTGCTGCTGCCTGGAGGAGTTCTGCATCCCCACCCACAGAACCAGATAAGGAGAAAGAAGACAACTCTGGATGACCTGTTCCATGAGATCCTGCAAGCGAGTCCTGCACCAGACCGCGAGCACTGGGCCTGGAGGGTGAGCACTGCAAACAGCCTGGAGAAGGAAAGAACGGACAGAAGAAAGGCCCAACTGTTCTAATGCAAAATTATATTAACAAAATTACATTAAGGTTGCAAACTTAAACACAGTAAATTATATGAAAATGCAAAGTTATTATTTTAGCAATGTTTACCTGACCAAAAGGCAGTGGAGTTACACCAGGGATGGATTTGGTCCTGGATATATATAGGTTGCCCATATATATTTATATATATAAAAAACAGTCTAGCAAGTAATGAAACTACTGAGACAGACTGGGCTCCAGCTGTCAAGAATTGATAATGGACATAGATGAAAAAGGATGAAATACTTAAACAGTATATGGTTGCTCCATATTTAAAGAGATGATTGAAATAAACCTGAGAAGGGAACCTGAGCAGGGAAGCATGTAGAACATCTGACCAAGGAAAAGTTGAGAAGATATGCATAGTGAATTGAAATCTCCAAAACCTCAAAAAAGTTTTTATAATTAACCTGGGATTATCCAGGAGATGAAGGACATCCAGTTTACTTCAGGAAAATGGGTGTAACTATTATGGAAAAAAATCAGAAACAGAGTATGACTATTGCATTGTAGATGCACTTTCCCAGAAAAGGCCACCTGTGCAAACATTATAACTGATGTTCCATGGGCTAACAGGAAGTATATTAATATCTCACACCTACTCACTCTAGGGAGTTCAATGTCTACAGAGCACAAGCCAGCAGAACTAAAGGGTTAATATTCCAGAAGGTTTTACAAGACAATTTCTGACAGGCAGCAAAGTTGACAAGAGAGGGCAAAAGCGCGGGAGGCATAGATGACCATCTGCCCTTTAGATGTGAGTGAATACTTGCTTACACTGCAAGTGCACAAAACTGAACCTTATTTAGGCTAAGCTGTTAGCCAGTTTAAAGCTAGTGATGTTTTCATATGGCATTTTCTTAAGATTATTTTAATTAAAATCTTTGTGGTTTTAGCCTGAATTCACTCAAAAGCCATCTACTCCTTGGCATGTGGAGAGAGGTAGGAGAAGGTGGAGGCTAGAACCTAAGGCCTCTTTGACTTCTTAGTCAAAGGCACAGACCAAATGGCCCTCTCTCAGTGCAATTTATGCTAGGGCTCCAGTCAACTTCATGCATGGAAAAAGCCCAAAGACTGCAGAGATAAAAGTCCTTTTATAGTTGTCAATGATTCCATTAAAAGGGAGCTGGTAGTGACCCCTATATTTAGGGTGCCTAACACATTCCATTATTAAAAGATTCTTGTCACTTTTTTTAAGAAGCACTAGCACATCCATGGCTTGCAGAAAGCCTTAAAATCCAGCAGGGAAAAACCCCTCCGGCTAGAGAAATGTATTTTCTTTGTCCCGTCAAATTCTATTTAGCTTTGGCTGAGTTATAAGTTATTAAAACTCACCAGCTCCCTGGTGTAGCTCACATTCCTCAGGAAAATTTGGCAGTGCGCCACAATATGTGAAAGTGAGCATTCTAAGGTTGGATTCATGCTGCCCCCAAAGTAAGCGCTCCACTACCACAACACACCGCACTGGGGCCTCCATAGCAGCAGGTTCAGGGTAAGGTGTGGAGTTCCCCCATTCCAGCAACAATCCTCCCCAGACCTAGTGCATGGCTCAAACCCCACCATATAAGCTAGGAGCTCTCCACCTCTCTGAGTGTGTTGGGGGGGGTGGGGAACAGAAGTGACAGGCTAGGTTGCCCAGACTACCCCATTAGATCCAGCACATGATATCAGCAGTTCATCCCCATTCTGGGATAACAGCCTTTCCCTAGTGCCAGCTGATGTAATTAGTCCTGTAACTCGAATGGCAGAAGTCTGTGCTAACTAGAAGTTCAGGTTTCACACCCTACTCATGAAGAATGATGGGGCATTCTTAAAAAAAAAAACACTCTAGAAAATTACATACAAAAACTTTACATTAAAAGAACGTTATCCAGGTTCCAAAGGCAAGTGCTTGAATGTTAGGAAATGCCAAATTTACAGATGCCTTCTTAATTCGGCCTTGTACATATACATTATGATACAGTCTAATTACATTAGACTATTTCCTCCCCCACCACCACAGGACCCCTGATTTATGCAGCCCACAGGTTGGATACACAAGGGGGCATTTCCTACTTTTCGAGTCCTTGTCTTTGCAACCCATATGTTCTTTTAATGGAGGATCTTTTCTCTAAATGTAACAACTACATATAATAGGTGGAACGTGGGTGGGAGAGTGTGGCTTTGATAACAATTACTTTTTTATTTCATGATTTTGCTTAATTTCTCAACCTTAACATTGCCACAGAGTTGCTTTTTTATGTCTCTATTTAAGGCAAAGAAAGGTTGTTTTTCTTTTTTTCTAGATGGAGTACTAGAATCAGAAAGCCCATTAAACCATTTAATCTATACCCCTGCCGGCACAGAACTGATTCCTACAATACAATTTTATGTCTGTTATTTAATCCAATCTAGAGTAGTTCCAGGTGTCCCAATGATGTCCCTAGGGAGGGATAGCTCAGTGGTTTGAGCATTGGCCTGCTAAACCCAGGGTTGTGAGTTCAATCCTTGAGGGGGCCACTTAGGGATCTGGGGCAAAATCAGTACTTGGTCCTGCTAGTGAAGGCAGGGGGCTGGACTCGATGACCTTTCAGGATCCCTTCCAGCTCTAGGAGATAGGTATATCTCCATATATTATTATATTATATGTGGCTTGTACATTTTTGGGGGGAGATTATTCCACAATCTCACAGATTTCACTATTAGGAAATTTTGCCTGACATGCCACCTATATTTTCCATTTCAGAATTTCATCCTATTGCTCCTAGAGATGCCTCTTTTTGCCACCTACAATAATTCTTCACCATTCTTCATGCCTAGAATGTCTAAATACTTGTAGGAAGTTTTGTCTCCATTTTGTCAACACTAGGGCCCTACCAAATTCATGGTCCATTTTGGTCAATTTCACAGTCATAGGATTTTTAAACTCATAAATGTAATGATTTCAGATATTTAAATCTGAAATTTCATGGTGCTGTAACTGTAGAGATCCTGAACCAAAAGGGCGTTGTGGGGAGGGAGGGACCACAAGGTTATTTAGGGGGGTCTCGGTATTGCAACTCTTACTTCTGCACTGCTGCTGCTGCCGTGAAGGCGCTGCCTTCAGAGCTGGGTAGCTGGAGAGCAACGGCTGCTGGCCAGGAGCCCAACTCTGAAGACAGAGCCACCGCCAGCAGCAGCGCAGAAGTAAGGATGGCATGGTATGGCATTGCCACCCTTTCTTCTGAGCTGCTGGTGGTGGGGCGCCACCTTCAGAGCTGGGCCCTCAGCCAGCAGCCGCCACTCTCTGGCTTCCCAGCTCTGAAGGCAGCAGCACAGAAATAAGGGTGGCATGGTGTGGTATTGCCACCTTTACTTTTGTGCTGCTGCTGGTAGGGCACTGCCTTCAGAGCTGGGCCCTTGGCCAGCAGCCACTGCTCTCTGGCCACCCGGCTCTGAAGGCAGCGCAGAAGTAAGTGTGGCAATACCATGACTCCCCCCCTACAATAACCTTGCAACCCCCCACGAGTCCATTTTGGATCAGGACCTCCAGTTTGAGAAATCTCCATAAAAAACATGTCATGGACCATGAAATCTGGTCTCTCCCGTGAAATCTGTATAGTATAGGGTAAAAGTGAAAAAAAAAAAAAAAGACTAGATTTCACAGGGGAGACCAGATTTCATGGTCCATGACACGTTTTTTATGACCGTGAATTTGGTATGGCCCTAGTCATCACTTATCTAAGGTATTTGAAGATCTCTTAAAATTCTCTCATGAGTACCAACAGTTCTGGCAATCTCATTACCACAGTCACGGACTCTGCTGAATTAAAACGTAGGCACCCTGGAATGAACAATGAATTCTGAGTCACATAGTATAGCCCTGTGCACACAAGAATCTCTATTCATTTGTGCCTGTGTCCCAGTAGAAAGTGCTAGACCTGTAGGAGCTTCAAGGGTAGAGAAGGTAACTGGTCTCATGGATAATTCAATGTTGTAAAGCCACCAAGTTTCACCCGACCAGAGATGAAAGTAGTAGTCTGAGGCGTGCACTCATGAGGGACTCTCACTGTAACCATGGCAATATGGTGGGAGTAGGAGTGTTGGAGCCTGGTAAGCTAGTCTAACTGGAGAATTCAGAGTGCCACTAGAGAAACTGTGGGAGAGCTCACAGGTGCAGTTCACCCCAATCCATCACAAAGCTATAATAATATAATGGACCTTCATATCAATATAGCTGCATCCATATTTGGGGTTGTACCATTATAATTGTATTGGTTAAAAAAAAATTTGGTTTAAAAATTCTATAGGAAATTCTCTATAGGACTTTTTTTTCCATAATGGGAGGGATGCAGTTGTGGTTGGGGGAGGGATATTGTTGGGATAGAAGGAGGCACTGAGGATGTTGCTGGTTTGGAAGGGGAAGCATTGTAGGAAGGAAGGTTTGTGCTGAAACCTTTCGTTTTTTTTCATCTTTTATGAGAGCAAATGCAGAAACAACTAACTGTCAACAAAAATTCCCTCTGAGCATACTAGAAAGAGAGAGACTGCCATTTATACAGGTGGTCCTGAGATCTTTCTGGAAGGAGGATCTAGGGCTGGGGCAGGTCTCCTTCCCAGATCACAGAACAGCACAGTTTCAGTTTCTCACTGCAACCTGAAAGTAGGCCAAAAACTCACTTGATTGCTGACTTTGGTGCAAGAGGTTCACACACAGCCAGATAAATTCCAAAGTCAGAAAAAAGTAATGGGAAACTAAACTGGTAGGAAAATCTAGGTGGTGGCACTGTGAGTGGTTCAGAAACAAACATCAGAGTTCCATCTTATATGATTGATGTAGACAGGATATATAAAAATAAAAAGAGAGAGAGAGAGCATTCCATGCTGTCAATAAACACAGAAAGGTAACCATTTCAGATACAAAGAGCCCAGTGATCAAAATGCCTGATCAATTGCCACTGAAAGTTAAGGAACTAACAAACAGGAAAATAGATGAGCATAAAGTTTAGCAGTTTTATATCTTAACACCCCCTTTGACATAAAAGGCACTTTCCATTCAATCTGGAGAATATAGGCACGAAGCTTTTAAATGTCAGAGGTATCATCAGCTCTAGGGAGCTGAACCAAACATCTAAATAGCCGAAAGAAATATTCTCCTATTTTTGTTTTTCAAATAAGAAATGGCACTTTCCAATTTTTAACATTAAGGGCTTTTAAATGATGCCTGCTAACATGGCATTATTTTGCCTGATTCTTGAAAGAAAATATTGAGGGGGGAAATAGACACTGAGCCCAAACTTAGATTAAATTTGATCCTGGTTAAATGAAGCCCATGGGACATTTAACTGCTGTGCAAATCACCTGCTTACAATACTGTTATCAAGAAGCTAGCAGGCTGCTTGGGTTTCCTGATGCCATAGACTATTATGTCCAGTCCAGTGACAGATATGGAAAAAGGAAACTCTTTACAGGTCTCCACTGTATGAGATCAAAACACTATAAATAATGCAACGAATGCCATCTCTATAGTTATCTGAGNAGAGAGAGAGAGAGCATTCCATGCTGTCAATAAACACAGAAAGGTAACCATTTCAGATACAAAGAGCCCAGTGATCAAAATGCCTGATCAATTGCCACTGAAAGTTAAGGAACTAACAAACAGGAAAATAGATGAGCATAAAGTTTAGCAGTTTTATATCTTAACACCCCCTTTGACATAAAAGGCACTTTCCATTCAATCTGGAGAATATAGGCACGAAGCTTTTAAATGTCAGAGGTATCATCAGCTCTAGGGAGCTGAACCAAACATCTAAATAGCCGAAAGAAATATTCTCCTATTTTTGTTTTTCAAATAAGAAATGGCACTTTCCAATTTTTAACATTAAGGGCTTTTAAATGATGCCTGCTAACATGGCATTATTTTGCCTGATTCTTGAAAGAAAATATTGAGGGGGGAAATAGACACTGAGCCCAAACTTAGATTAAATTTGATCCTGGTTAAATGAAGCCCATGGGACATTTAACTGCTGTGCAAATCACCTGCTTACAATACTGTTATCAAGAAGCTAGCAGGCTGCTTGGGTTTCCTGATGCCATAGACTATTATGTCCAGTCCAGTGACAGATATGGAAAAAGGAAACTCTTTACAGGTCTCCACTGTATGAGATCAAAACACTATAAATAATGCAACGAATGCCATCTCTATAGTTATCTGAGGGGTAGCCGTGTTAGCCTGTATCCACAAAAACAAGGTGGCACCTTAAAGACTAACAGATTTATTTGGGCATAAGCTTTCATGGGTAAAAATCCCACTTCTTCAGATGCATGGAGTGAAAATTACAGATGCAGGCATAAATATACTGACACATGAAGAGAAGGGAGTTGTATGTGTCCAGATCATTTTGAATTTTAATCCTATCCTCCAACGCACTTGCAAACCCTCCCAGCCTGGTATCATCCACAAGCTTTAAGCGTACTCCCTATGCCATTATCTAAATCATTGATGAAGATATTGAACAGAACTGGACCCAGGACTGATCCTTGCAGGACCCCACTCGATACGCCCTTCCAGCATGACTGTGAACCACTGATAGCTACTCTCTGGGAATTGTTTTCCAACCAGTTATGCACCCACCTTATTTATAGAAGCTCCATCTAGACTATATTTCCCTAGTTTGTTTATAAGGTCATGCGAGACAGTATCAAAAGCCTTACTAAAATCAAGATATAACACATCTACTGTTTCCTCCTATCCACAAGGCTTGTTACCCTGTCAAAGAAAGCTATCAGGTTGGTTTGACATGATTTGTTCTTGACAAATCCATGCTGACTGTTACTTATCACCGTATTATCTTTTAGGTGTTTGCAAATTGATTGCTTGATTATTTGCTCCATTATCTTTCCGGGGATTGACATTAAACTGACTGGTCTGTAATTCCGCAGGTTGTCCTTATTCCCCTTTTTATAGATTGAGTCAATAGCGATTATCTTTAAGAACTCATGGAGGATGGGACAGATTCCAGAGGACTGGAAAAGGGCAAATATAGTGCCAAAGATCTCCTTAATCAGCTCCTTGAGTATTCTAGGATGTATTTCATCAGGCCCTGCACACTTGAAGGCATCTAACTTGTCTAAGTCATTCCTAACTTGTTATTTCCCTATTTTAGCCTCTGATCCTACCTCATTTTCACTGGCATTCACTATGTTAGAGGCCCAATCGCTACTAACCTTTTTGGTGAAAACTGAAAGAAACAAACAAAAAACTAATTTAGCACTTCTACCATTTCCACATTTTCTGTTATTGTCTTCCCCCCCTCATTGAGTAACGGGCCTACGCTGTCCTTGGTCTTCCTCTTGCTTCTAATGTATTTATAAAAAAAATTCTTATTACCCTTTTGTCTTTATCTATTTTAATCCCATTTTTTGCCTTGTCCTTTCTAATTTTGTCCCTACATGATTATTTTTTTATATTCATCCTTTGTAATTTGACCTAGTTTCCACTTTTTGTAGGATTCTGAGTTTCAGATCATTGAAGATCTCCTGGTTAAACCAGGGTGATCTCTTGCCATACTTCCTATCTTTCCTACGCAGGGGGATAGTTTGCTCTTGTGCCCTTAATAATGTGTCTTTGAAAAACTGCCAATTCTCTTGAACTATTTTTCCCTTTATACTTGCTTCTATGGGATCTTACCTACCAACTTCCTGAGTTTGCAGAAGTCTGCTTTCTTGAAATCTATTATCTTTATGCTAATGTTTTCCCTATCATTCCTTAGAATCACAAACTATCAATTTCATAATCACTTTCACCCAAGCTGCCTTTCACCTTCAAATTCTCAACCAGGTTCCTCCCTAAGTGTCAAAAATCAAATCTAGAACAGCCTCTCCCCTAGTTGCTTTCTCCACCTTCTGAAATAAAATATTGTCTCCAATACATTCCAATAACTTGTTGGTTAATCTGTGTCCTGCTGTGTTATTTTTCCAACAGATGTCTGGGTAGTTGAAGTGCCCCATTACCACCAAGGCCTGTGCTTTTGATGATTTTGTTGTTTAAAAAAGGCCTCATCCACCTCTTCTTCCTGGTTAGGTAGTCTATAGTAGACCCCTACCACGACATCACCCTTGTTTTTTACCCCTTGTATCCTTACCCAGAGACTTCCAACAAGTCTGTCTCTTATTTCCATCTCAATTCAAATGTATACATCTTTGATATACAAGGTAACACCTCCTCCTTTTTCCCTGCTGGTCCTTCAAACTGCTGGCAAACTGTACCCTTCTATACCAATATTCACTCATGCATATTATGCCACCAAGTCTCTATGATGCCAACTATGTCATAGTTGTGTATATTCACTAGTATTTCTAGTTCCTCCTGTATATTACTCATACTTCTTGCATTAGTGTACAGATATCTAAGATGTTCACTGGATGTCCCCTCTATATTCTCTTTTCTCTCTCCTTTGTCCCTGCTATAATTGCTCATGCTCCCACCAGTTCCAACCCTTCATCCAGAACTCCATGTTTTTGACTTACCTAAGGGCTTTTGTCTCCTGCCCCAGTTGAACCTAGTTTAAAGCTCTCCTCACTAGGTTAGCCAGTCTGTATCCAAAATACTCTTCCCTTTCCTCAATAGGTGGACCCCATCTCTGCTCAACAGTCCTCCTTCCCAGAACGGCATCCCATGGTCACAGAAGCCGAAGCCTTCCTGTCAACATAATCTGCACAGCCATCCATTCGCCTCCAGGATGCAGCTATCTCTGTCTGGGCTCCTACCCTTGACTGGAAGGATCAAAGATACCACCACCTGCACCCCTAACTCCTTCACCCTTACTCCCAGAGCCCGGTAGTCACTTCTGATCTCCTTGGAGTCATACCTCGCAATATCCTTTAGGGCCCACATAGATGAGTAGCATGGGATAGTAGTCAGAGGGCCGGATGATCCTCGACAAGCCCTCTGTAACATCTCAGGTATGAGCCCCTCGCAGACAACACACTTCCTGGGATGCCACGTCAGGTCAACAGATGGGTAACTCTGTATCTTGGAAGTACCATAGATAGATAGATAGATAGATAGATAGATAGATAGATAGATAGATAGATAGATAGATAGATAGATAGTGACCTATGCAGAGAACTGCTGTTGAGGTCAATGGGAGAGCCACTCGAAGAACAATCTGTTAGTTCAGCTGCAGTTTTGGTTTGTTATACTCTGACGTGGCCTGATGCTAAGTACCTCTCAACATCTCCTGGGCTCCCATAATGGAGGAGGCGGCTCATATTGTGCAGTTGGGGTAGTTCTCCAGGTTTTTGGTTTGTTTACATTTTCCTGATGGGCAGTTTTCTCTTTGTTTCTTAGATAAAAGTTTCAGAATTGCCTGACAAATATTTTGCTTTTCATTCTCAGCATCCACTTTTGCAGACTGTTCTCCAGGTCTCTCTTTCCTGTTCAGTTATCAGTACTTCTTTCACTAGGGAGACACAGGAAACTTTCAGCCTGTGAGCATTTTTTAGAAGAGTTTATATCTCTTCTACTAGCTCCATAATGCAACCACCTCAGCTCTTCATGACATGCTGTAAAGCCTTTTTAATATTAAAAAAGCCATAGTAAGTATTGACTGCTAGTGAGCTGTGACATGTGCAGGCATAAAAGCAAACAAATGTTAACTGAAAGTTGCCCTCAAACATGTGCTTATTTTGATAGCACATGGCTTGAAAGAGTGTAAGCACACTTCAATTAGCTGTACACAAAATCACCTGTATATGTGCTATGACATTTAATCATTCTTTATGGTGACTAAGCCTACCATTTACTAAAAGCACTATCAAATTATCAGTGTTAACTCTGCAATGGATATGCATAAAAAAATCCAATGTACAAAAAAAGGAAGAAAATTAAGTATACCTGTGAAAAATATGACAACAACCAAGGTAAGAATACTGTTTTTCAGAGAGAAGACACCAACAAAAGCAAGGATCTATGTTCATTCTCTGGGAGATCTGACTTTAAACACCAGACCTTAGTCTGCTAACAGGTTCATTTCAACTAATAGCAGCACTGAATTACAGAGACTGCTGTGAGTAGAGCCAGATGCTTAAAACGTTCTGTGGCAGGCCCTGGGTGAGTGCACAAAGAGCAGGGAGCCTTTCCACTCCCCTTGTGTGGAGGCCAGATAATCACAGTAGGGAGAGCCAGGAAAGCTGAATCTATCACCCCTAGCCAGGCTAACCTACCATTAGAGGATGCAATAGGTTGAGAGCAGGACCACTGCCATAGAGGAATGGCCTCTCCACTCCACTCCTATCTAGCCAGGAGTTAGCTGGGACATCCTTTCCATTTAGTAACGAAGAAGGCAGAGTGTTCATCACCCCCGGTGGGTAATGGCTTCCCAGTGAGGACCTCTCATCTACATTCATACTGACCTGTTGGCTGTGCCAAATGCCCTAGAAAATATCATTTGGCTGAAGAATGTTTATTAGCAAGGTGGTGGCCACAGGTAGACACTGAAAAGTTAGGTCAACCCAGCTATGTCGCTCAAGGGTGTGAAAAAATTCACACCCCTGAGTGAAGCAGTTAAACTGACCTAACTCCTAGTGTAGACAATGCTAGTTCAACAGAAGAATTCTTCCGTAGACCTAGCTACCGCCTCTCATGGAGGGGGAGGGGGGAATACCTACAGTCACAGGAGAACCCCTCACATCACTGTAGTGAGTGTCTACACCAAAGTGCTACAGCGGCACAGCTGCAGCTGTGCCACTGTAGTGGTTTAAGTGTAGCTATAGGAAGGGATGGAAGGTAAAGAGATGGCCAAAAGTAGTCAGGAGGGTGAAAGACTGGGGTTAGGAAGGAATGGAAACATTCAAGATGGTGATTCACTTCAAGCAGCAAGAGTAAAAAAGTAGCTTTGGAAGGCAATCTGGCCTGGAAAGAAATATGTAGGGGTTAGGCTAGGGTTAGTGCTTAGTTTATGCAAGCAGATTGTGTAGCTGAAGGGAAAATGCAGTATATGAGGGATAAGTGAGAGGGTACACAGTTAGACTGCAGTTGTGAGAGGAAATTAAGCTCAGAGGAAGGTGCGTTTCTGGCATGGGTTAATAGCACTATTAATTAAATAGAAGTATAGACTGATACAGTCTTTAGAAGGGGAACAATTAAGATGCCCAGTTTTGTCTGAAGTGTCTGTTTCCTCTTCTGGAAGATGTATTTCTCATTTTAAAAAGCCACACTGGCTTTTTCTTATCTTAAATGCCTCAAAATTTGCTTCCTTTTCATATGACCATGAAGCTTCTTGACATTGCAGGAAACCAAGTTAAACTGATTAGTCACAGCCATAATATTCTGGCATCTTGAGATTAATGTAAGAACTGGAATAAAAACATACAAAGTTACAAATAAGGGACAGCACTGAACCATTGTCTGTGCATGATATTCCCCACCAACGCCACTCCCACAGCTGTGCAGAAATAGTTGTGTCTACAAACACCTTTTAGCTATTTCTGCACACCTGTGGGAGTGAGGTTGACTGAAGTGTTATAAACAACTTGCACAGCCTCCAAAAATCACTGCCACCACATTGACCATATGTACCAGACCTGTTGCTAAATTATCTTAAATATAACTGCTGTTCTATTTTTTTTAAAAAGGCATGCTCAGGCAACCTATTACCCCTTGGGTTTAAACAGTTCGTGCCAGAATTATCTCCCACTGTTCGTTACTTTGCAGTTTTTAGAGAAACAATTTTCTGTTATAAACCAACATCCCCACTCAAGAGATATTGTAATGGACTATGCCTTAGGAGTCCTGGTAGGGGGCTACACCTGGAAGTTGCAGCTGACTAGGTCTGGTACTTACAGAGTGAGTTCTGCCCAGGCTGCAGTAGGTCTGTTTGTTGGATGCTCCTGGGCTGTGTTTACGTTAGAGGTCTCCATCTCCAACAACCAACTGGGGACACTAAAGATATCCTTTGGATGTTGAAAAATGCAATCTTATGAGACACCAAACGTGCAATACAAAGTATACTGAAGTTCAGTACCCTTATCACCACAACTTGTTTAGAATTAGTCTGACAAATTTTAAAGTAAATTATAAAATGGTTTCAACAAAATATTGAAGATACTTTAGGTTACCACGAAATATTACATGTTGTAATATATGATGTCATTTTATTATAACAGTACATCTTCACCTTGATTTATTGTCGGGAAACTACATTTAATACAGACACACACCCCTCCAACATCCTACACAATCAGATTTTACAACCAAATTGTCTCCTACACAGAAACTACATGCCAAGTACAACTCCCCCTCCTCTCCATCGTTACCAGCAACATCCATTAATATCCTTCCCAGAGGAAGTCAAAGACATCAGCTGTCAAGTATTTTGCAGTGTCCTACAGGATCTAGTAGCATCCTGCACAGTTTGCTATTTCATCTCTTCATCCATCCCCCATAATATCCCCTACTGCTTGTATCCCAAGTGTAATCCATCTTCTGTCTCCTATTTCTGCCCATTACCACTTTGTGATTTCATAGTCTTCAAAATGCCTTTCACACTGGTTCGCAAATAATGTCACAAACGTTATAAACCCCCCTATAAACAGACTTTTGCAATGGAACTGTTGTCTTGTATCTAGGGGTGTAACAGAGGCACATCTCTCAAGTGCACTTATTAAAGCAGTTTTATAGTTCATCTAACAAAATTTCCCAGTGAATAGTCAGCAAAGCACGTCAAGCCATGATGCCAGATGATCTAGCTGTTAAGAGAACAGCAGCACTGACATCAAAGCTGGGAGGTGACGCTTAGTGACCATGACTCTGCCTAGGAAGTGTGAATTACACAAAAGCTGTCCAATAGCCAATTCAAACCCAAACCCTGATTTTAATAGATAATGGTCACAAAGTTCTGTCACATACATAATATGTTCCCTGTCCTGAGCCCTGTTCATGGAAATAAGATGAAATGGAAGAATGATGTGTGCATATACTCCTAATTATTTATACTGTCAAACTGTGGTACCAGAGCTCAGCTGGGATCTGTAGCTACCATCTAAAAAGCCTTATCACCTCTAGGATTCTGATATAAATTATAGTCCTTCCCAAACCTCATAAATCCTAATGAGCTTTAACTCTGAAGCTTTAGAGGTTCTGGTGAAGAGGATCACAGTATCTGGTGCAGCAGGATCTCTGAAGAAGCAAAGCATAGCATTTGAAGGATAGTTTGATACAAGGTTAATAACCTGACAACTTTCATCAGAAACACAGATCCAAAAATTGCCAGTGTTCCTCTTCGGTTTTGGAATTACAAATAGAGATAAACGGAAACATTTATAAAGCGGAGCATGGGAATTTAGCAATGTAATTCTCATTAACCTCAGTTATAGAATATCCATGGGTTCTATAAATGTTAGAATTTTATCCCACTGTCAGTTATAGTATAATCCCTTGGAAGCTTGAATCCAAATTGTTTCTTTATTTTTAAAAGTATCCATACCATATTGACAGGTTTCAGAGTAGCAGCTGTGTTAGTCTGTATCCGCAAAAAGAACAGGAGTACTTGTGGCACCTTAGAGACTAGCAAATTTATTTGAGCATAAGCTTTCGTGGGCTACAGCCCACTTCATTGGATGCATAGAATGGAACATACAGTAAGAAGATATATATACACATACAGAGAACATGAAAAGGGGGAGTTGCCCTACCAACTCTAAAAGGCTAATTAATTAAGGGAAAAAACTTGTAGTGATAATCAAGATAGCCCATTTCAGACAGTTTGACAAGAAGGTGTGAGAATACTTAACATGGGGAAATAGATTCAATGTGTGTAATGACTCAGCCATTCCCAGTCTCTATTCAAGCCTAAATTGATGATATCTAGTTTGCATATTAATTCAAGTTCAGCAGTTTCTCGTTGGAGTCTGTTTTTGAAGCTTTTCTGTTGCAAAATTGCCACCTTTAAGTCTGTTACTGAGTGACCAGAGAGGTTGAAGTGTTCTCCTACTGGTTTTTGAATGTTATGATTCCTGATGTCAGATTTGTGTCCATTTATTCTTTTGCGTAGAGACTGTCCGGTTTGGCCAATGTACATGGCAGAGGGGTATTGCTAGCACATGATGGCATATATCACATTGCTAGATGTGCAGGTGAATGAGCCCCTGATTGCGTGGCTGATGTAATTAGGTCCTATGATGATGTCACTTAAATAGATATGTGGACAGAGTTGGCATCGGGCTTTGTTGCAAGGATAGGTTCCTGGGTTAGTGTTTTTGTTCTGTGGTGTGTGATTGCTGGTGAGTATTTGTTTCAGATTGGGGGGCTGTCTGTAAGCGAGGATAGGTCTGTCTCCCAAGATCTGTGAGAGTGAGGGATCATCCTTCAGGATAGGTTGTAAATCTTATTGGTTTGTGATGGAAAGGCTGTTGGGGAGCTACATTACTGACAACCAGGCATCAAATTGCTCATAGAATCATAGAAGATTAGGGTTGGAAGAGACCTAAGGAGGTCATTTAGTCCAACCCCCTACTCAAAGCAGGACCAACCCCAACTAAATCATCCCAGCCAGGGCTTTGTCAAGCCTGGCCTTAAAAACCTCTAAGGATGTAGATTCCACCACCTCCCTAGGTAACCCATTCCAGTGCTTCACCACCCTCCTAGTGAAACAGTTTTTCCTAATATTCAACCTAGACCTCCCCCACTGCAACTTGAGATCATTGCTCCTTGTTCTGTCATCTGACACCACTGAGAACAGCCTAGCTCCATCCTTTTTGGAATCCCCCTTCAGGTAGTTGAAGGCTGCTATCAAATCCCCCCTCACTCTTCTCTTCTGCAGACTAAATAAGCCCAGTTCCCTCGCCCTCTCCTCATAAGTCATGTGCCCCAGCACCCTAATCATTTTTGTTGCCCTCCACTGGACTCTTCAGTTTGTCCACATCCTTCCTGTAGTGGGGGGCCCAAAACTGGATGTAATACTCCAGATGTGGCCTCAACCAGTGCCAAATAGAGGGGAATAATCACTTCCCTTGATCTGCTGGCAATGCTCCTACAAATGCAGCCCAATATGCCGTTAGCCTTCTTGGCAACGAGGGCACACTGTTGACTCATATCCAGCTTCTCATCCACTATAATCCCCAGGTCCTTTTCTGCAGAACTGCTGCTTAGCCAGTCAATCCCCAGCCTGCAGCAGTGCATGGGATTCTTCTGTCCTAAGTGCAGGACTCTGCACTTGTCCTTGTTGAACTTCATCAAGCCACCACCTTGCTAAATCCTCCAATTTGTCTAGGTCACTCTGGACCCTATCCCTACCCTCCAGCGTATCTACCTCTCCCCCCAGTTTAGTGTCATCTGTGAACTTGCTGAGGGTGCAATCCATTCCATCATCCAGATCATTAATGAAGATGTATCAGAGGGGTAGCCGTGTTAGTCTGGATCTTGCTGCTATTAATGAAGATGTTGAACAAAATCGGCTCCGGGACCGACCCATGGGGCACTCCGCTTGATACCGGATGCCAATTAGACATCAAGTTGTTGATCACTACCTGTTGAGCCCAACGATCTAGCCAGCTTTCTATCCACCTTAAATTCCATTCATCCAATCCATACTTTTTTAACTTGCTGGCAAGAATACTGTGGGAGACAGTAACAAAAGCTTTGCTAAAGTCACGTCCACCACTTTCCCCATATCCACAGAGCCAGTTATTTCATCACAGGTTGGTTAGGCATGACTTGCCCTTGGTGAATCCATGTTGACCGTTCCTGATCACCTTTCTCTCCTCCAAGTGCTTCAAAATGGATTCCTTGAGGACCTGCTTCATGATTTTTCCGGGGACTGAGGTGAGGCTCATGGGTCTGTAGTTCCCTGGATTCTCCTTCTTCCCTTTTTTAAAGATGGGCACAATACTTGCCTTTTATCCAATCATCTAGGACCTCCCCTGATCACCACGAGTTTTCAAAGACAATGGCCAATGGTTCTGCAATCACATCAGCCACCTCCCTCAGCACTCTCGGATGCATTGCATCCGCTCCCATGGACTTGTGCATGTCCAGCTTTTCTAAATAGTCCTTAAACTGTTCTTTCACCACTGAGGGCTCATAGCAGCNTCCTTCTTCCCTTTTTTAAAGATGGGCACAATACTTGCCTTTTATCCAATCATCTAGGACCTCCCCTGATCACCACGAGTTTTCAAAGACAATGGCCAATGGTTCTGCAATCACATCAGCCAACTCCCTCAGCACTCTCGGATGCATTGCATCCGCTCCCATGGACTTGTGCATGTCCAGCTTTTCTAAATAGTCCTTAACCTGTTCTTTCACCACTGAGGGCTCATAGCAGTTCAATGAGCCAGTACTTTTTTCTGGAGGCTGCCTTCTTGTGTTCCAGCAGCTGAGCTTGCATTAAAAAGACTCAGAGGCCCACACCTCAATACCCAATCTGAATTTCTGCCTTTGAAAGATAATGTCCCCCAGAATCTGTATTCTCTTTACCTTTTTTCTAGGTCTGTCCCTTTCACATCCCTAATCCTTATCTGTAATCAATATTATTTTATTTAGAGTGTGCATAGTTGTCTAGCCAAGCGATGGCATCTTCAGTGGCGCGATGCAGTTCTTCTAGGCCACCACTGAACTAGTCAGCAGGCATTCATTGACAATGTGCGTCATCATCTGTGTTGTGCTGCAGCTGCACAAAGGGCTGTCACGAAGGCCCCAGCGATACTGGTTGGCTGCACAGAGACCTTGCCCGGTCCGAAACCTGTTCAACAGGGACCATTGACGCCGGGGCAGGTCAAAACCAGGCGGGCAAATTGTGGGGTCAGCGACAAGGGTCTGGTTGGGGATTATAACAGATATCCATTCCTCTCGCCAGAGTGTTTCCGCCCTAACATCCTGGTGTGGCGGATGATACCATAATGGGCGATGTGACGGCAAACGTGAAGCTGGTGGTTTAAAAAGGTCATTGTGCAGCGGCAGGCTTGGGTTGGCGCGTACTTTCTCCAGTAACTTGCCAGTGGCAACCTCTCATCTGATATGAGGAGAAGCAATATTGCTCAGAACTAGAAGCCATGGGTGGAGTTGGATGCAGGGTGCCGGAGATGATACGCATGGCGACATGTATCTGTGTATCCACCAGTTTGGTGTGTGACGATGGACTCCAAAATGGTGCGCAGTTCTCTGCCACCAAATATGAGGTGGCAAGAGCTGACATCTGCAAAGTTGGAACACAAGCACCCCATGATGAACCTGCCAGTTTGCTAAAAAGATTGTTGGCTTCCAGAAAAACTTGAAAACAGGCGCTGTTTTCATAGATCTCACAGCAGCGTACGATATGGCATGGCACACTGGCCTGCTCATGAAGGTATCACGGGTCCTGCTACCTTGGGTCACAGGCATCGTTGAACTGTTCCTCCATGATAGGCAGTTCAGAGTCCATATGGGGAAGAAGACGAGTGCTTGCAGACGACAGAGCAATGGGTTACCCCAGGGCTCTGTGCTTTCTCCAACCCTGTTCAACCTTTACATCAGTGACCTGCCAACAACAGAGTCATGAAAGTTCATTTACACAGACAACATCTGTTGCGGTACCCACTCCCGGACGCTTCACAAGCTTGATGCCACCTTAAACCAGGACATGATAAAGTTAGCTGACTACTGTAAGACTTGGCGCCTCCAGCTAAGCGTCATAAAAACAGTCTCCATTTTGTTCCATCTTCATCACGCCATCGCAACCCGAGAACTGAATGTTTATCTGAATGGTCAGAAGGTGACGCTTCAAGTAGAACCGGTCTATCTAGGTGTGACCTTAGACCGCACACTGAGTTACCATGCCCACCTGAAGAAGACAGCAGATAAAATTAAGACGTGCAACAATCCTCTTAGCAAACTGTCAGGTTCGTCATGGGGTACTCGTGCTCCAACTTTGCGGACGTCAGCTCTGTAATCAATGTGTTGCTGAATTATCTAGCATAAATAGTTAAGGTCTCACGCCCTATTCTCTATACAGCACATGCTCACACACACGCACACACCCATCCTTGAGATTGTTTTTATTCTGCAGTCTTGGAAACCTACCCTGAGAAATATTCACTTTAGCTCCATCTTGCTCCCAGATTATTTGAGAATAACCTCTCTCTAACTCTCTCCTTATGTCAGAGACAGGCTCATCTAATAGTCCCTCAGTCCTTCACAGCATGACTGCCCCCCGCAGAACAGATCTTTGTACTGCAGAAGTATATAAAGCTTCCTTAAATGCGGCCCCCATTTCTGTCATGGAAACTGTACCCCTTCTGCTGCATGGGTGGACCTCTGCCCCTGTGGAAGGGGGCTGATGTTGGCCTTAAGGGGGCTGATTCTGTAATCATTAGTGGCACACCCAAAACTTCTAAAGCCATTGAGTTTTGAATGTGCAGCGAACGTGATTTAAAATGCAAGCACCTAATTTCAGAGGTGCCAAGTACCCACAATGCCAACGGGGAGCTGAGAGTGCTCAGCACCTCTGAAAAAATCAGCCCCTGGATTTTCACGTTCCATGCTAACTCTCCTATATTCCATGTAATCCCAGGCAGAGATAGCATGATAATTGGGCCTACAAGTTTATCATAATTGTGAGTTCAGCTGTAAAGATTGGAGTGTGAATTCCTAAGATATCACAATAACCTATCACCAATGTTGATGGGGAAAGATGCAAAGGCAGACTGAGGGCTTGTCTTCACGTACAGCGCTGCAGCTGTGCCGCAGTAGCACTTTAGTGAAGACGGTACTATGCTGACTATTCTCCCGTCGACATAGTTAATTCACCTTCCCAAGATGCAGTAGCTATGTCAATGGGAGAAAATAGCAGCTTCCCGTCAACATAGCACTGTCTGCACAGGGTTAGGTCAGTATAACTACGTCACTCAGGGATGTGGATTTTTCACAGCCCAAGCGACATAGTTATACTGACATAGGTCTGTAGTGTAGACCTGGCCTGAAAGACTGCATTAGTCCAAACAAAAAGGCCTCCCGATATAACTCAAGGACTGTGTTCTAAAAACTCTCTCCAACTAAGGGAAAAGGGAACCAGGGATGTTGCTAAAATGAAAGTCTTATCCAATACTTTACATTTCAAATGCTTTAACTGTTTTTATTTCTCTTTAAGAAGAGGTTTAAACGATTTTTAATGGCGTATTTGCCATGGTACTAAGTTGGCTGAGGTCTCTGTATACCAAACCCTGGATCTTGTTTAACACTGTTTAATGTTGGACAGTGCCTGGGTTATGTTAATATCTTTGCCCCATATATTCCCTCTAAGATTAATACAGAGATTAGATACAATAAAATACATGAACAAGTTTGCACTTCCAGTCTCAGTGAAGAAAGAAATGTTGCTGCTTGAGGTCAGACTGACTCCATTTCTCCCCCACTCTACCTCCAGCAGGCTGACATCTGACAACACTCAGTCAAAACAGAAGCATATGGTCCTTTTAGCAAGTGTCAGCAGACAGAATGATGCTTATTAGATTTTTCCTACATGAATACAGGAGTTTGCCAGAATAAGCTACTGAGCTGCTAAAGTAAAATCTGAGATTCAGTTCTATTCTGCCTGAAAAATTCTCTCCAAGTTTGAATTCTATAGCATTTCCTTGAGAAAAAAAAATAAATGAAGTGATTTTTCTTCAGTCGAGACAAAACACAGGAGTACAATTGAGCTGAGCAAAACAGTTATAAAAATTTGCCCTTTTTGGAGGTTGTCAGTGTTTTTGTGTAGGGGAAGCACAACTCCAAAAATTTTCAATGAAAATTGAATTTTAAAATGTTACTGAAGATGTTAAAAAAAAGAGTCAAGTTTCATATTTTTTATTTTTTCCCTCCTCTTCCTTTCACATTTGATCTGGGTTGTTTCAGATCTCTGTGCCACTTCCAGTATGTCAAACAAGAATGTCTTCATAACTGACCACTTCCAACCCAGCTTGACCTAGTGTGCATCTCTAATACATGTATTGCCTAGGCATTACACTATCCTTTCCTGTCCTCACTGCTTTATCCAAAATTGCCAACATCAGCTGCTGTGCAAAATTCTCAGTCCACAAAATTCTCAATCCACGTAATTGAGAATTTGTTTAATTTTGAACTCAATGTGAATTTCATAAGCCAATCTGTGATATTTTTGAAGGAAATTATTGGGTCCTTGATACTCCATGGAGAACAAAAAAGTGAATAGCCAATTTTTTTCAAATTGTAATGATTTTTTAAAAGCCAATTTTACCTAGCCTTTTTGTGGAACAGCACTAAATAGCACCTGCCATTTTGGATTCAATTACGTATTTAAGTTTAATCTTTCAAGCTTTTGTCTTTCATATTTTAATATGAGTTTTCATTTTCAAATGAAGACATTGTTCTTAAAGGTTTAAGTTGACTGTATGGACCTGGTTCTTCTCAGAAGTGAATCCTAAATGGCAAAGATCCTAAATGAAGATCAATCAGATGTCACAAATTCCACAAGGTACCATCTCATGGAACCAACACGTGTCACACCTTTAAAGTGGCAACACTCACTATAAAAGAAGTCACATCTTCCCATTACTTTCCCATGAAAATGACAAGATTAAAAACAATGGTCACATCTTGATTCTCTTCTGATGAATGTTGTTCAAAACAAGCAGATAAAGATTTAGATCCATGCTGTGTAATATCATTGTGCTATTTTCCTTCAAGTCCATAACAAAAACCACCTACAGTAGAACCTCACAGTTATGAACACCAGAGTTACGAACTGACTGGGCAACCACACACCTCATTTGGAACTAGAAGTATGCAATCAGGCAGCAGAGACCAAAAAAAAAAGCAAATACTGTAAAGTACATTACTGTGTTAAATGTAAACTACTAAAAAATAAAGAGAAAGCTAAAAATGTTTTGACAAGGTAAGGAAACTGTTTCTGTGCTTATTTCGTTTAAATTAAGAGGATAAAAGCAGCATTTTTCTTCTGCATAGTAAAGTTTCAAAGCTGTATTAAGTCAATGTTCCATTATAAACTTTTGAAAGAACATCCATAATGTTTTGTTCAGAGTTCTGAACATTTCAGAGTTACGAACAACCTCCATTCCTGAGATGTTTGTAACTCTGAGGTTCTACTGTATATCTAATATAGTGGAAAATGCCATTTGAGTCAGGCTCGTGCATGATTTCCTGGTATCGCATAGGTAACAGCGAACCTATCAAATAGCAATATATGCACATAATACAGTTAATGTTCTCAGCTATGAGGCTCTCTGTGATATCCCAGCATGATATAAGAGTGATTTATTACCAAAAATATTATTAAGGACAGTAACTCATCTCATAAAATGCCAAGATTCCAAGAACCTAGAGATACCCTAGATGCTATACAATGCTAAAGAATGTGTTTTCCTAGAGAATCACTTGATGCTATACAATGCAGAGTTGAGTTGTCCATAGTTTCCACTTCTGTTAACAGACTCTGACCTCCTGAATACAGAGATCTTTCCCAGGTCTCTTTGTTGATGGGAAAAAACAGCAGCAAATTTCCTTATCTCCCATTATCAGCTGCTGGTGGCACTTCTCAAACACTGCGAAGAGAAGCAATTTGGCCCCATGACTCCCACCTCTCCAATTTAGATGGCTGAAGCTCCCAACAGCCAGAGGCATTGTATACCTGGAGCATCTACTCTTTAGCGACACATCTGCTACAGTCTCCCCACCAAGCCACAGTTGCTACATGCGCTTTGGTACGCTTCTGTTTTTAACTGCAAATAGCTTCATAATATATTTTTAAAAGCTCCCCTTTCATTCTTATTCAGCAGTTATAAGATGTGTTCATTCACTCTTTGGACAGTTCCAAGAACTGTTCACCTGCATTGTGATTCACTAGGTGAGTTTTCCCTCATAGTCAAGGGATGAGCCAATGCCCTAGCAAACTGTTAGGGGTCACATTACTGCTCTAAAATAAACGGTCTGGCTCACTTGTGATCATTAAAGATCCTATGGCATTCTGGTAGGAATGTAGGCATTATCCCCCCAGTTCTAGCCAAACTCTATCTCCAGTAATTACACTCTGCCTACTTAAATTTCTAAATGAGGTTACTTTGTTAATGTTCATAATGTGCTTTGAGATCCTGTATTACTGGTGTGAGCCTATTAACCCACTTTAATTCCTGAAACAGGAGTGGGAGGAGACCCCTTATATTATTCAGATTGCAAGCCTTTGGGGGCAGGGATCATCTTCGTATTCCATGTTTTTACAGCACCTAACACAGTGGGGTATTGGATCATGACTAGGGTTCCTAGGTGCTACGATAATAGAGATAAGATTTAGAGTGACTCACTCCAACACTCCAAAGGTGAGCACTGAGAAAAATGAGAACCCTGACTTGACATGCAATTAGGAAATTTACAACCCAAAGCTTTATGCATAGAGGAAATTTGCAGTATGACAGGAAATTTAAAAAGAGATTTGACTCCCCCATTTCATTGTACATTGAATTCTGGGCTTTTGCTGTGTTTCAGTCATCTTTTCTGCGCTTCATTCTCCAAACCGGATTTGCTGCTTAGTGAATATGTGAGGAAACGTTTAATTTGCTGTCTCTGCAATATCTACGTTTTACCAAAGTCCTCTGCACCAACGTGCTGTGCTTTGTCAGACTCCATACAAATGTGCATATTGATTTAGAACAGATAATTCAGCATTCATATTTTTAAAATAATAATTTTGTTTAGCTAATAAATGACTAATACCTCGGTTTATCAACTTTTACCTGAATCAGCACCTGCTCCACAGCAGCCCTGGTTAGCACATTAACGACCATTAGAAATTAATTTGTAATCAGAGAGAAAAACTAAATACGAAGCACGTTTGGCTTTTAGCATAAGAGGCATTGCAGTTGCAGTAGCTATTATGCAAAAATGTAAACCAGCATAAAATCATAACTATTTTTTGTTTTCAGCAACAGTGAAGCTCTAAATTGTGTTGGATACAGTTAATTATAGTATAGTTCTTTGAACAGAGAACGACATATTGGCATACAGGCGTGTTTCTATTAAATCATCAGCTCTTGACAGAGGCTTCAAAAGCCTGTTTATATAATGTTCATTAGCATCTAATAGAAGAATATTAAAGCTAGAAGAGGGTGTCTCCTTTATCCCAATAGGAAATTCCCATCTAATGCTACTTCTGAAGATACGATGAAATGGCATCATATAGCATCTTACTGTTAGTAGCTAAAGGCTTAAATTATGCAGGACCAGTCTACCTGAGGGACCATCTGCTGCTTTATGTCCTGTTGAGATCAGCAGGATTGGAACTCTTATGTTACCTCTCTTTAGGGATGGTTAATTTAGCCAACAGAGCAATGAGACGGCCAACTAAGAGCCAAGATATTTTTTGCCTTTTCTTCAGTTTTATGTTTTGTTGATGGTTTTGGTTACTGTATATTGCTGATAGCATTGAGGGATTTACACTGGATGGGAACTTTTGAAGCCATGTTGACTTTTTCATTTTTTTTCAAGTCAGTTTTGATAGGTGTCTAGAGAACTGTATCATTAGGAAATCTATAATATTAAACTAATATAGGGTGAATAGCCCCCTATAACAAATACCCCATGGGAAGGGGATACTTGGAAAGCAGTCAGTTCAGTGGAGTGTTATGGGTGTCAAATTAGGCATGTGTTTTCAGAGTGATACGGTAGCAAAAACAATTGCAGTTTTGTGTTACATACACAGAGACATTGTCACAGACTATTAAAGTGATTGTCCACCTCTGAACAGCACTGCTGAGGCCAGACCAAGGCCTTGATTCTGCAAGCTGGGACAACTAACATGCTTAAAGTTAAGCACATCAGTGTTTTCAGTATCAGAGCCCTAATTTTGCAAGAAGTGTTGGAATTATTAATATTTGAAATTATTAATATTAATACAGGAAACCACCAAATACTAATTTAACCACAAATTCCTTTATTAAATCCAAAGGCCAAATGGGACTTATACAATTGCTCTAAACATGCATAAAAAGCTTAACACATAAGCAATTTACTACATCCAAATAGTAACAAAATATTTATCAGTATTTGATCAAGATACAGTAAAAGCTGTTTTATCTGGCATGTTGGGGGGATGGGGGGTGCTGGTAAGTGAAAAATGCCAATTAACTAAGAGGGAGGGAGTTTGGGTGCAGGAGGGAGTGTGGGGCTGGGGTGTGGGAGGGGGCTCGGGGTACCAGATCCGGGGGGCATTCACCTCAGGCAGCTCCCTGCAAGTGGCAACTTGTCCCGGCTGCTCCTAGGCAGAGGCGCGACAGGCAGTTCTGAGTGCTGCCCCAGCCCCGCACCGAGCGATGGCTCCACAGCTCCCATTGGCCGGGAACCGCGGCCAATGGGAGCTGCAGGGGCGGCGCCTGCGGGCAGAGGCAGCGTGCAGACCCACCTGCCGCGCCTCTGCCTAGGAGCAGCGGGGACAAGTCGTCACTTGCAGGGAGTCACCCGAGGTGAGCACCCCCTGGATCCAGCAACCTGCACTCCCTCCTGCGCCCCGCACCTCCTTCCGCACCAAAACTCCCTCCCAGAGCCTGCACTCTGCACCCCCTCCCGTGCCCCAACCCCCTGCTGGTCCTGCACCAACCAGACTATAAACTGGACTTTCAATGAAGATCAGAAATGCCAGTTTATAGAGCTCTCCGTTTGGTGAAGTGCCGGATAAAACAGCTTTTACTGTACTTACAAACAGGCTAAACCCAGGGGTGCTTAGACCCAGATTGGTCAGCTCCAAGATGGTCAGGCAGATATTAGCGATGAACCCTTTAAGAGTTCATTTGTATACCCTTTAACAAACAAGTGATGTCACTGCCAATTACTGACTTCAGCTAAAATCAGTTTGAGACAGTTCATCCTTATTTCCAGTCTTAATCCAGAAAAGATTTACAGCCTTTCTTCCCAAGGTCTTTCCTCCCTTCCTTCGTGCTGGCCAACAGTTTTCCCTTTGCACCTGGGTTCACATAGGCTTTAACACTGGTGGGTAGGTAGGGAAAGGGCCATGTTGGTTCATTTTATGACAGATTCTCTTTTTTTATTTAAAACCATATGCAGTCACCCGGTCAGAATCCTTCTTTTTAGAAATTTCCCCTTATCTCATTAGATATTCTTTAAACCAGACTTCCTCCCTACTTTATTCCATCTAGCCTTATCACTTACTTTCAAGGTCTTCCTTCTATTTGCTGTCAGGACCTCTCTTTACAACACATATATTTCCTTAACCAACCTTAAGCTAATTCTTCAATTTTATACTTATCCTACAACAAGTAAATAATTTTGCTTCCTATTGGCTGTTCAAACCAACTATACCACTAGGATTTTTTTTTAACATACTGTCCCTATTCTCATAAATAGTCTCTTAACTGTTACCCTTTTAGAGCCAGATTGTTAAATGATATACCTGAGCATCACTCAGTTGAACTCAGTGGACCTACGCAGATTTGTGCCAGCTGATAATCTGGCCATTAGAAAACCCTCTGGTAAGAGACTTTTTCCCTCTCAGAAATCACAACAACAAAATAAGTGCACAACGTTGATGTAAAAACTCAGCTGCTCAAATTTCAGCTAGTGCTGTGGGGTTTGCTGTGAGTAATGAGTAAGACAATCAGTCCACTAGAGAAAATACTTACGAACCTACCGATGAGACATACAGAACTATTCTGCCAGACTAGCAAGTAGAGTGGCAAAAATCTGGCAGTATCAAATAATAAGCCAGAGCTAGAAAAGGGCTTCGCAGGATCAGGCCCTAAGCCCATAGGAAGAGCTTCGTGGCAGTATGCCCGCCCCCGCCCCCCCTTTTTTTAAACACAGAAAATGACGTTTGACTTTTCTACTAAACTGTGGCAACCTTTTCAACCCCAAACTTTAATATATGGAAAATTTCAAATCTTATTCTGTTTACAAATGTACGCCTTTAACTAGATATGGGACCAAGCTGCACAGTTTGAATAAGCCTTTCCCAAAGCTCAGGGGAAGAGGGCTCTGTCATGATTTCCGGATTATTACTTAGATGCTATTACTTTGTACGCCCCATGGCTAGTGCTAAATGCAGGGTTCTCTTTCATTATTAAGGATTTAAAGCTTTAGACAAATCACACACATAATGCAATCCTCCTATTCTATTAACTTAAGAATGCAGGAAAATTATACGTTACAAAACCTGCTTTTCCTTTAACATTTTTTAAGCGATGAAAATGTTAATTGGGTTGCCACCAAAGCATTCTCAAGTTACTCACAAAGTTGTTTTTTTCCTCAACTAAGCAGGTAAAAGAGAAGGCAGGAGAAGGGCACGGGGAACCCAAATATGCTCCTTTCTATGATCCCAGAGTAAGTGGGGGATGATTTTTGTCAGCTTCAAACTGGAGTTGTCTCATGTAAGGTCAGGTTGGAAGGATGGATCAGAAGCAAGGTCCAGAAGATAGATGTTAATCACATGGTTTAATGCACTACTTCAGGGGCTCTCAAACTGGGGGTGGTTACATGGGGGTCACGAGCTGTCAGCTCCGTGGGGCTGACAGCACTGAGCCCCCATTAAATTACACCCCTAGTTTTAATTTATAATGGGGGTCACAGTCAGAGGCTTGCTGTGTAAAAGGGGTCACCAATACAAAAAGTTTGAAAACCACTGCACTACTGGAAGGTGCTTAGCTACAACAGTGACGAGTGTGGTGTAAGAGCCTGAACATAATGAAATACAGTGACCAGAAAACGTTTCATCCTCTCCCAGCTGAGAGGATGTCATAGGGCTAGGCAAAAGCCAAATCCAAGACCATGTAGGATATGTTGTTCAATCTGAGAAATACCATGGCCTGAGATTCAACAGACTTTACACCAACAAGATCCATAACTTAGGATGCGAATCCAGCATGGGGAATGATATCCACGTGTTCTGTTTTCTGAACTCACAACTCATGAAAGGAGTCTTTAGGAGAGAGATGATGGCTGCATAAACTGGAACTGGAAAACTACTCCATGCATAGGGAGCAGCATGGGAAGAGACATGGAGATGAGAATGAGAGGTGTAAATTTATATTAAGGTTGCACCAACTGAGACCAGGAATGAGATCAGGCCCCAGGTGCTAGGCACTGTGCAAAAACAGAATAGGATACAGTCCCTGCCCTGCAGAGCTTACAGTCTAAATAGAGATGACAGAGAAAGGGCTGGGACAGGAGACAATCAGGGTATGTCTACACTGCAATTAGATACCCACAGCTGGCTGTGCCAGCTGACTCAGGCTCACGGGCTTGGACTAAGGGGCTGTTTAGCTGTGGTGTAGATGCTTGGGCTGCAACCAGAGCTCTGGGACACTGCCAACTCACAGGATCCTAGAACCTGGGCTCCAGCCCAAGCCCGAACATCTACACTGCAATTAAACAGCCCCTTAGCCAGAGTCAGTTGGCATGGGCCAGCCACAGATGTCTAACTGGGGGTATGTCTACACTGCAGAGAGAGGTGAAGTGACTTGCTCAATCACACAGCAAATCAGTGGCAGAACTGGGAATAAAACCCAGGGCCTTGCTGTTCTTAAAGACATATAAACTGCTCTCAAGCCCTGTTTCTATTATGTCTGCTTTGAACGGTGTTGAAGTAAGATTTGGACAGTCAATGGGGCTAAAGGGAACTGGGCACCTGAACCCCATTGCATTTTAATGAGATTTGGGCTCCTTAAAAAATTCCCAGGCTAAAGGCAAAAGAAACACACAGTTGAAATTCAGAACAGAAAGCAGCATTCACATTATTAAATGTCACGTGTAAAGAGCAGTGTGGCTGTTGAAATCTAATTTTCCTCACATTTTATATTCCTGGGAAAAATTATATATCCAATACATAGAGGTATAATGTGGCACTTAATTGCTTTCCAGTATTTGTTGAGAAAAGTGAGTAATATTAAAAAGTGGTTACAAATATTTAATTTCAATTGTGAATTTTTTTGTTTTTAAGTTGAGACTTGCAATGAAGATATACCAAGTGGAATAGCTAATTGGTATCCTTTCTTCATTGTGAATCTGCCTGCAAACAATAAGCATTGTATTGTTGACAAAAATACGTATAAATTATACAAAATGTGAGCTGGGATTATATATGGGGAAAAGTAGGAATATTCTGTTTTGTTTTGTAACATTTATATATGCATTATTGTATGTGCTCTTAAGCACATAAATACAGGCGGACATAACCCCTTTCTACAGCATTGACATTGCTGCCCATTTTACACTCTTCAGGATTACCCCTGTGGAATATAATATGTCCTCACCCCTAAAAGAAAAAGCAAATTAACCATGGTGTTTGTATTACTGTATGGCTGCAAAAAGAACAAAAGAGCCAAGCCAATTTTAAGCCATATAAACAAAGGCTTGGTAAATTGGAGTGCAAAGATTGTCCTAAGTGGTTGGAGGGAGTTCCTCTAGGATGCTTGTGTTCTGCAGAATCTAAATTCCTCTGCTGGGGTTTGTCCATTACCTCCCTAGGTCTGGTTTTTGTGATGCATTTGAAACAGCATTTGTTGGGTTCATCCATCCCCCTACTCTGCAGGCTCATCACAAGCTTTCCATCTACACTTTTTATTCATTAAAAATTGGATTTTTGACTAAACAAAAGTTCCTGGGGGACGTATCAGCCTTCCTCAAAAATGTGGGGGGGAGGGGGAAGGGGGGGTTGGTTGGAAAATCAGAGCAAATAAATTGGGTTTGGACAAAAAAATGATTTTGGTTACAAAAAACATTTTTTAACCCCTTCAAGAAAATGTCAGAGTCAATGATGTCTTCTTCCCCTACCCAGCATCTCATAGGCAGTTTAAAATCATGCCTCATATACTTGTGTATTTGAGTGCAACACTGAAGGCCAGATCCTCAAGTGGTGTAAAATCAGGTTAGCTCTATTGACTTCAGTGGAGTTACAGCAATATACACCAGCTGAGGCTCTGGCCCTGATTTTGTTCCTATGTCGGTTCTGTTCCCATCTGCGAAGCTGTAGACAGCTAAGGAACTATCCATAGACTGCCTACACTAGGAGCTAGGGGTGTGATTCCCCTGCTTGTGCTAGCTCAATGAGCTAGCACAGGGGTTGGCAACCTATGGCACGCGTGCCAAAGGCGGCACACAAGCTGATTTTCAGTGGCACTCACACTGCCCGGGTCCTGGCCACCGGTCCAGGGAGCTCGGCATTTTAATTTAATTTTAAATGAAGCTTCTTAAACATTTTAAAAACCTTATTTACTTTACATACAACAATAGATTAGTTATATATTATAGACTTATAGAAAGAGACCTTCTAAAAATGTTAAAATGTATTACTGGCACGCGAAACCTTAAATTAGAGTGAATAAATGAAGACTCGGCACATCACTTCTGAAAGGTTGCTGCCCCCTGAGCTAGCATGTCTGTAAATAGCATTGTAGCCATTGTAGCAGCAACAGAGGACAGTTTAGCCAGGCCAAATATGCACCCCCCCTGGTTTCAGGCAGCTATTACTTGGCATGGCAAAGCCATACCTCCGCTACCTCGGCTACCATGGCTCTGCTGCTATTTATACTCACACTAGCTTGATGAGCACTAGCACAAGTGTGTGTACACGAGCCGGGGAATCACACCCCTAGCTCATAGCGTAGATGTAGCCATGCTGGCTAGAGAGGAAGTTGTTTCAATTTATCAATTTTCTACTATATCATGATGATTCCTATTGTAACTTCAGTGAGTGGCTTCTTGGCTTCTTCCACTAATTTAGTTTAAACTGAAAATGGAACATTGTGAAATCGTTTGGCAACAGCAGCAGTAACAGCAGATACAATGTGAGGCTATTGCCATGAGATGAAGATTAAACTTCATATGATAAACAAAAGACAACACATTTAGTTGGAAATGCCCCAAACTACAGAAAGCTTTTTTTTTGGCTGGATAAAAAGAGACCAATGAGTTGTGTGAAATACAGACACAGATTGTACATTTTGGTACTTTCTAAAATCAACATGACAGTATTCTGAGAGTTGCAAGTTTACAATGCACAGTGTAATATTATAATTGGTGCATTTTATCTTGAATTCAGCATTTCAAATTCTAACTATGACAAGACCAGAAATACCAGAACTCAGTCTGATGTGTGTGCTTGCTGAGCCAAATCCTGCCCACGTAGGCTTCACTGTGGTTGCAGAGACATAACTGGAAGCAGGATTTAGCCCTCTATGTTTTCATTATTATCTTCTGTGATTCTATAATGCCATGCAGAAGTTAGAGATGGAAAATACCTCACAGATCATCTGCTCTAATTCTATTAACTATATTTTCCAGCATCCATCTAGTTTGGAAAGTCCCAAATGCTGAGGCTTCCAGCTTTCCCCCGAATGTCTATTCCACAGCCTACTCTCTCCATTCCTATCAGGAAGTATTTCCCTATATTTATTTATTTTTAGTTTCATCACAGTTCTCCTAGTCAATTCCCTCCCATCACACCCAATACTTCCTCTTCCTCCTTGGTATTAGCGTTCTATACATATTTCTAATCTGTTTTGTCCCCACTTCGCTATTTTGGCTAAGAAAAACTATTTAGCTATTTTAATCTTTCCTTTTAAGTCAATCCCTCCATGCCCTAATTGTTTTTGTTGCCCTTCTCTGAATTTCTTCCAGCATATCTACATCTGCCAGAAAGAGTCTCCCCCCTCCCACTCTGGCACTACATCTCTGAACAAGTGGGGAAAGATGAATCTCCTTATGATATCACTTGAGCAGGGGTAAAGAGAAACCAGCCCCATTACTCAGGGCCACTTCACCCAAACAGGAGTAAAAACACACCAACCCACCCCTTACCAACTGCATTAATGGCACCTTACTCTCACTTCCAGATTGAGAGAAGGGTCTGGGAGGGGCCTAGCCTAGCCGTGACATAGGCCAAAAATGGAACCAGGCATGTCGGGCTGTGGGTGACATGATCTCACTTGCCCTACAGGAAGACTGGTGTAGGAAAGAGAATCTCTCTACTTCTCTGCTCCAATTCTCCCACAAGCTTAAGTTAGTCCACAGCCTCAGCAACTGTGGGGTTAACAGGCCAGCCAGTGCATGTGAAAGCCAGCTGCTGCCCTTGTTCAGCCCTGCTCTAGAGAGGGGATCAGGTTAGGCCACTGAGCTTTCCCTCAAGACAGCTGCAGCTGTGCTACCAGGAAGCTTGAGGCTAATGTTTTTATGCCCTTCACCCACAGCAGCATCAGTACCTCTCCTGGCCTTTCCCCTGTGCTATTTCCTCTCAGGAGCCATGAAACTGACAAGAAAGCCAGCCCCCTAGAGCCCAGCTGCCCCTCACATCCCTGAAGAGCTGGGCAGCGGGACCCCACTCCTGGCTGGGAACCGGGGGGATAATGGAATCCTGCTCCCAGCTGGGAGTCAGGGCGAGAAGCCCCAGCACCTTGTCCCCTGCCCGCCAGCTGGGACAAGAAGCCCCAGGGAGCTGGGCAGCCTTGTCAATTTCACAGCTGGGTGAGTCATGAAATTGACAAGGCTGCCCATCTCCCCATGCACAGCAGGCAGAGGGGCTGAGAAGCCAGGGCAGCTGGACCCCACTCCCCNCTACCTCGGCTACCATGGCTCTGCTGCTATTTATACTCACACTAGCTTGATGAGCACTAGCACAAGTGTGTGTACACGAGCCGGGGAATCACACCCCTAGCTCATAGCGTAGATGTAGCCATGCTGGCTAGAGAGGAAGTTGTTTCAATTTATCAATTTTCTACTATATCATGATGATTCCTATTGTAACTTCAGTGAGTGGCTTCTTGGCTTCTTCCACTAATTTAGTTTAAACTGAAAATGGAACATTGTGAAATCGTTTGGCAACAGCAGCAGTAACAGCAGATACAATGTGAGGCTATTGCCATGAGATGAAGATTAAACTTCATATGATAAACAAAAGACAACACATTTAGTTGGAAATGCCCCAAACTACAGAAAGCTTTTTTTTTGGCTGGATAAAAAGAGACCAATGAGTTGTGTGAAATACAGACACAGATTGTACATTTTGGTACTTTCTAAAATCAACATGACAGTATTCTGAGAGTTGCAAGTTTACAATGCACAGTGTAATATTATAATTGGTGCATTTTATCTTGAATTCAGCATTTCAAATTCTAACTATGACAAGACCAGAAATACCAGAACTCAGTCTGATGTGTGTGCTTGCTGAGCCAAATCCTGCCCACGTAGGCTTCACTGTGGTTGCAGAGACATAACTGGAAGCAGGATTTAGCCCTCTATGTTTTCATTATTATCTTCTGTGATTCTATAATGCCATGCAGAAGTTAGAGATGGAAAATACCTCACAGATCATCTGCTCTAATTCTATTAACTATATTTTCCAGCATCCATCTAGTTTGGAAAGTCCCAAATGCTGAGGCTTCCAGCTTTCCCCCGAATGTCTATTCCACAGCCTACTCTCTCCATTCCTATCAGGAAGTATTTCCCTATATTTATTTATTTTTAGTTTCATCACAGTTCTCCTAGTCAATTCCCTCCCATCACACCCAATACTTCCTCTTCCTCCTTGGTATTAGCGTTCTATACATATTTCTAATCTGTTTTGTCCCCACTTCGCTATTTTGGCTAAGAAAAACTATTTAGCTATTTTAATCTTTCCTTTTAAGTCAATCCCTCCATGCCCTAATTGTTTTTGTTGCCCTTCTCTGAATTTCTTCCAGCATATCTACATCTGCCAGAAAGAGTCTCCCCCCTCCCACTCTGGCACTACATCTCTGAACAAGTGGGGAAAGATGAATCTCCTTATGATATCACTTGAGCAGGGGTAAAGAGAAACCAGCCCCATTACTCAGGGCCACTTCACCCAAACAGGAGTAAAAACACACCAACCCACCCCTTACCAACTGCATTAATGGCACCTTACTCTCACTTCCAGATTGAGAGAAGGGTCTGGGAGGGGCCTAGCCTAGCCGTGACATAGGCCAAAAATGGAACCAGGCATGTCGGGCTGTGGGTGACATGATCTCACTTGCCCTACAGGAAGACTGGTGTAGGAAAGAGAATCTCTCTACTTCTCTGCTCCAATTCTCCCACAAGCTTAAGTTAGTCCACAGCCTCAGCAACTGTGGGGTTAACAGGCCAGCCAGTGCATGTGAAAGCCAGCTGCTGCCCTTGTTCAGCCCTGCTCTAGAGAGGGGATCAGGTTAGGCCACTGAGCTTTCCCTCAAGACAGCTGCAGCTGTGCTACCAGGAAGCTTGAGGCTAATGTTTTTATGCCCTTCACCCACAGCAGCATCAGTACCTCTCCTGGCCTTTCCCCTGTGCTATTTCCTCTCAGGAGCCATGAAACTGACAAGAAAGCCAGCCCCCTAGAGCCCAGCTGCCCCTCACATCCCTGAAGAGCTGGGCAGCGGGACCCCACTCCTGGCTGGGAACCGGGGGGATAATGGAATCCTGCTCCCAGCTGGGAGTCAGGGCGAGAAGCCCCAGCACCTTGTCCCCCGCCCGCCAGCTGGGACAAGAAGCCCCAGGGAGCTGGGCAGCCTTGTCAATTTCACAGCTGGGTGAGTCATGAAATTGACAAGGCTGCCCATCTCCCCATGCACAGCAGGCAGAGGGGCTGAGAAGCCAGGGCAGCTGGACCCCACTCCCCAGGGGCAAGAAGCCCCGGGCGGCTTCCCCCCGGTCCTGGGGAACAGTGTCTTTCCCCGTTCCTGGGGGGGAACGGGGAGCGGGGGGGGGGGAGGGAAGGGGGCAGGCAGCTCACCGGGAGCCCAGGAGACTGGGCTCTCAGCTCCCTACACCACCTTTCTTAGGTCGGTGGAAGCACTCCTGGTGAGGACTTGCATCCGAAGAAGGGGTATTCACCCACGAAAGCTCATGCTGCAAAACGTCTGTTAGTCTATAAGGTGCCACAGGATTCTTTGCTGCTTTTACAGATCCAGACTAACACGGCTACCCCTCTGATACTGGTGAGGACGCGCACCGCCAACACAAGGAGGGTAGTGTGGATAAGCACCACTGCAGTAATTACCGTAANATCTCCCCATGCACAGCAGGCAGAGGGGCTGAGAAGCCAGGGCAGCTGGACCCCACTCCCCGGGGCAAGAAGCCCCGGGCGGCTTGCCCCCGGTCCTGGGGAACAGTGTGGGGACAAGCCCCAGCTGGCTTTCCCCGTTCCTGGGGGGGGAACGGGGAGAGGGGGAGGGAAGGGGGCAGGCAGCTCACCGGGAGCCCAGGAGACCGGGCTCTCAGCTCCCTACACCACCTTTCTTAGGTCGGTGGAAGCGCTCCTGGTGAGGACGCGCACCACCAACACAAGGAGGGTAGTGTGGATAAGCACCACTGCAGTAATTACCGTAGGTTGACTTACATTTCTAATTTAGACATAGCATAACTCCATTGAAGTCAATGGGAGATTTACACAAGCTGAGGATCTGTGTGCAAGCCCACACGTGCACCTCTTAAGCATTAAACCAAGTAGATGTGCAGCTACCAAGTATGCAAATACAAGTGTATATACAAATAAACTCATCAGCAGGTTTTGACACCGAACACCATGCAGAATCAGGTTCTTTGCTAACAAATTAACATGGAGGTAGTTTGAACATTTGGCCCAGCATGTCCAATTGGGGAAAGGGTTTGTTACTTGTATAGACTTGATACTAGAAAGCCTTTTCTCTTGGTTACTTCATGGGTGATATTCTAGCTCACTTTCAAAAGCGCTTAATGTTCTGAAAAAAATTTTAAGAGGCTTCTGAATGTTAGTGGGCATGGTAGAGCCAGATTACTCAACCAAGAACGGTCTTGCTTCCTGCACAACTAAGTTGTATTTATTATGGAACATTTCTATCAGGAAAATCTGAATTATGCATTACAAAGAAAACACACAAACTCTTGGCCAAAGTACGGAGAATGATAAGAGCTGCTGGTGAAATGCTAAAATGCTCAGAAAAACGAATACACATTTTTCTGTGGTAACCTGGCCTTGAAAACCTAGTGGGTTGTTTCTGGCTGCTGCTGTCTTATGGGCAATATCAGTTTTAAAAAATTGTGCGCTACCTACAGTAAAATAAAAAATAAAACACTTGTCATAAACTTGAGCTAATGCAACACTCTAAATATTTGCAGAATGCTTGTAACATCAGGAGTAACAAGCAGGATCAATTAAAATGCAGCTCATGTTTGTGAAAACAACCTTAACACAACAAACCAGGTCTAGAACAGCATGGTTCCTTGGGTGCCTGTCTCACATTAAGTGCAAACCTCCAAAACTTTCCCTGAGGCTCTGCATTGTGTATTCCTGAGGGCATTCTGCACCAAAAACTTTAAAATTCTGTATACAATATTTTAAAATTCTGCAAGTTTTATTTGTCAATAAATTAATGCAGAGGCTCCAGCATGGCAGTGAGGAGCACAGGCCATTGGCCGTACAAAGGTGGGAGATCACCCTGCAGCCTCCCCGCCCCCGGGACATGGACTCAGTGGCGAGGCTGCACCTGACCCTGACACAGCACAAGGCCTGGGCCTGCCCCAGAAACACCCTGAGGCCCTGCCCTTCTGCACCAGGCGCACCCGGTGTGGGGCAGGCAGGCTCAACCAGGTAGGATTCAAGTGTGGAGGGATCCAGGTGTGGAGTGAGAGGATTCCATGTGGGACAATCTGGGTGCAGGCAGCTTAGTGGAGGGTCTAGGTGTGGGGGATCTGGATGCACAGAGGGAAGCAAAGAAATCTGAGGGGGGACACAAATTCTGCACATGCGCAGTGGTGCAGAATTCCCCCAGGAGTAATTGTGATAGTGCTATAACATGACCTTTGCAATACTGTAAGTTGTGTATAGGAATCTTTGAACAGGGATTCTAGTGGGTCTGCCAATTCCGCTGGTGGGAATTTTGCAATTAGAGTTTATCCCTACTGAACTTTTTATGTTCAGTCACTCTACTACATATACTAGTGCAAATGTATAGAGGTACACAATTGCTCGTTCTTTCACGTGGTACGTTAGAAGGGGCTTGTTAGTGACCTGTTCTAATTTCAAAGGGTTTGCTGTGTTCTGTGAGCATTGTTCCCTTCTGAGATTACAAATCCAGCTGGGGAGCAGCAGCTCCTCTATATCATCTGCCACTGTACCCAGGATTCCTACAGTACTGGGCTGGCATGGAGCTTACCAACTGATGGCAGTAGACTGCACAGCTTCTTCCCTTCCTGCTGGCTGCATCTACAGTTCCAATAGCATCCCCTCTTCCCATCAGTTGCCATCTACTTCTCCCTCTTCCAGTACCCATCCCCCTCTTTGTCATCCCTCTTTGTTGTGCCCAGTCTGTACTTTGCCCTCCCAGCTTCTTGCTACACTTCCCTTCCTAACCACTAACTCCCCACTACTCCTCTCACCCCCATCCTGCTCAATGATACCCTTTCCCCCCAATCACTACCTGCCCAAACTCCACAGCTCCACTCATTTCAATCTCCAGTTCTCTCCATAGCTGAATTTTCCAAAATAATTTCAGGAATGAGTGGGTTCATAATAAAAAATGGGGAACAAATATTTAACGATGTGCTCATCAATCTAGCAGGGAAAGGTATAACACAAGCCAATGGCTGGAAGCTGCTGGTAGACAAATTCAGACTGGAAAGGTGGTGTACATTTTTGACCATGGAACAATTTACCAAGAGGGCTGTCGTGGAGTCTCCATCACTGACAATTTTTAAATCAAGACTGGTCCCTCCTAGACTTGGAATCTATGAAGAGTAATGAGTGGGCTGGAGGGAGTGATTTATGAGAAAGATTATAAAAGCTGAATATATACATAGCTGGGCTTAACCCATGACTGCAAGGGAGGAATGTAATTGTTTTATCAGTATTGGAAGGATGTGAATAGCACATGGGAAAGGAATTGTGGACATAGGTGCTGGAACTAAGGGTGCTGCCCCACACCCTGGCTTGAAGTGATTTCCATTATATTCAAGGTTTACAGTTTGGTTCAATGGCTCTCAACACCCCCACGATAAAAATTGTTCCAGCTCCCCTACTTGTAGAGGTAGAGTGAAAGGGATACAACTAGGAATAATAGGATGAAATTATAAAGAGGGAAACTTAGGTTGACTATTGGGGGGGAAATACTTTTCACAGTGAAGGCTATTAAGATGTGGGTATTCCACAGCGTGGAATATTTAAAACTAGATTGCTTACAATACATCATTGATGAAATGGCAGTCGTGCACTTCTTGAAGGATGGGGTAGATGAAATATTGGGGTTTTCCTATCTGTAGCTTCCAGACTCTAGATTAGCTAACCAAAAATGTAGGATTTATGTGTGTTTATTAAAACAGTTCAGACTGCTTGGTGGTACTGTTTTCTGCAAGGTGGCATTGCTTTATTTTCTTTACAAGCACCAATTTCAATTATTAATGAAAGACTGTTTTATAAAGCTGTTGCCAATCCTGTGTGGCAAATCAACACTGGAGTTGTACTACGGGGTATAAGTTGAACATGCTCCAGTTGGAAGCACAAATAAGGTGCATTCGGTGGAATCAGTTTAATGACAATATTTTCTCTGGCTGATGATGTATAGACTGGAGTCTATTCAAATTTAATAGCTCAATGCTGTTCTCCAACAGACAACATGTGCCTGTGAGAACACAAAGCTGCTTATCTTGTACAAGTATGGGCAGCAGCTAGTTTTACAAGCCCCCAGAACAGCAGTTCATACTACAAGACACTGGGTGATACACATCCCTGTTGTGAAGGCAGCAATCAGGCCATAATTTGTACATTTGTTTGGATGTTCTAGGACAAACTACTCTCTGTTACTAGTATGCAGTCCCACTGAAGTCAAAGGCATTGCAGGAACTTGGCATGCCATATTTAAACATCTGGGCTAACTACTATCATCAGTCAAAAGATGAGGTGAAGCTTTCAAGCAATCCTGCCTCAAACTTGCTGACCATTTCCTTTCCCTTCCCACCCCAACAGGACCTCCCTTAACATGACGTGTCTTTAGTGGGACATTTCCAGAGGAGCTGGTAACAAACCTCCCCCTCACACAATTCAGTAAGGAGCATAGGGCTGTTTGTCTTCACTCTCACTCATTCAGTAACAGCAGGATTTGGAAATCAGAGACTCAAACCACTGCCTGGATAATGGAGTAGGATGGGAGAATACCCCAAATTGCAGCATATACATCTCTTCCTTGGAATTTAGAGCCATCTAAGGCTTGTTTTCAAAGTGTAACAACTACTGCTTAAACAGATGTTTTTCCTTCTTTAACAATCCCCTCCTCCTAGTTTGCACACTCACATCCCAACCTCTCTTCCCAACATATTTGAGGCTCAGATAGCCCCTTTGTCCATTCCCAAGCCTGAAGTCTGCAGGAGCCCACCAGGCCATTTGTGTTTTTCAGGGATGCTGACAAGTGAGCTTTGAGATCTAGTGGTCTAAGCACAGAATTAAGATCCAGGAACAACTGAGTTCTAGTCCCACTTCAGGCAGTGACTCCCTTTATGGCTTAGGCATTAAATGACTTGCTCAGTCTCACTCATTCCCCTTGCGCTGGATATTGGAATTATTAGCATTTGTGTGTTTTGTGGTAGCACCCAGAAGCCCAAGTCAGAGTAGAGTCCCTCAGACTTATTTTCTGTGTTCACCTCACAAGTGTATTTAATACACTTTGAAAAAGCATCCCCCCCCCCAACACTGCTCACATTCTGTGGATATAATTTTCCACTCAATCACATGGGTTTAAACTGGTAAAACTCCATTAGTTTCTATAGATTTACTCCTTGTATTGCACTGACGGAAATGGAAGAAAAGTGTGACCTGTGTTACTAGTCAACAACCATGTGCTTTTACACCTCTACCCCGATATAACATGAATTCGGATATAATGCAGTAAAGCAGCGCTCCAGGGGGGGCGGGGGGGCTGGATNCCCTCAGACTTATTTTCTGTGTTCACCTCACAAGTGTATTTAATACACTTTGAAAAAGCATTCCCCCCCCCCCCACTGCTCACATTCTGTGGACNGCTGGATATTGGAATTATTAGCATTTGTGTGTTTTGTGGTAGCACCCAGAAGCCCAAGTCATAGAGTAGAGGCCCTCAGACTTATTTTCTGTGTTCACCTCACAAGTGTATTTAATACACTTTGAAAAAGCATTCCCCCCCCCCCCACTGCTCACATTCTGTGGACATAATTTTCCACTCAATCACATGGGTTTAAACTGGTAAAACTCCATTAGTTTCTATAGATTTCCTCCTTGTATTGCACTGACGGAAATGGAAGAAAGGTGTGACCTGTGTTACTAGTCAACAACCATGTGCTTTTACACCTCTACCCCGATATAACATGAATTCGGATATAATGCAGTAAAGCAGCGCTCCGGGGGGGCGGGGAGGCTGGATGCTCCGGCGGATCAAAGCAAGTTTGATATAACGCGGTTTCACCTATAACGCGATAAGATTTTTTGGCTCCCGAGGACAGCGTTATAGCGGGGTAGAGGTGTATTTGGTTCAAGATTACAGCAACCTCAAGAACAGTCTCTCTATTCATGTACCACCATGGCAATGGAGATCAGCTTGAGTACTCCACCTACACTTTCTCCTATTTTAATACCTGGAGGCGGACAGAGAGCATTCCCAGTGAATAGCCCTTGACACTGGAATTAGCTTCCACAAGACTGGCAGAGTCCAACTTCGTTCCTACTCAAGGCAAGGTGCAAGGCTCATCTCCTGTCAGATTTTTGCTGAGATGTTTCACTAAATTTTAGAGAGGATTTTTTACTTGGATTTTGCTTTCTAATACCAAATGAATGTAGGGGCAGTGTTTAATATATCACATAACTTGAAGTAGCATCAGAGAAGCAGACCAGTGCAATGCTCACAAACTTCCTATTTGATTTATTGATTCCACTTAGTGTGCACCAGTTATGGCCCAGACAGTTGAAATCTTCCAGCACTAGAGGTTTGGTTTTCACAGACATGTTTGATTTCTGTTCTGCGCACAGTGTATTGTTTCTTTTGACAGGCAGCAGACAAATGGTTGTAGAAGACAGACTGGAAGTAGCTCTCACAGCTGCATATTTTACAGGCACCCCCGTCTCTTTCAAAAAGTCTTTACTTACTGCAGTCCCTTTAAATTTAAACCTGCCACTAATCTCAGCTCTGGGCCTTAGATATCTTACAGGAGGCTTGTGAGTCAGTTATACTAATAATAACTCTGCCTACCAAGGCAACAAGGGAAGGATGTACACTTACCCACTGGGAGACAAGGAATGAAATAGAAAATTAGTAAGACATCCACTTACAACACCAGCCCCTAACCCATATGGAGTGCTCTAATCCAGCCCTACTTGGGGTGCCAGAAGGCTGGCTCTGCAGGCAGTAGTTAGCAAATTTCTGCTATCACCACACTCATTTTAATCTATAGTTACTAGTCATTATGATTCTATCCCACCCGTAGTTCCTCCAGAGACTTCTCCAGTTTGTTCCAAGCCTTCTTTTACACATTAGTAGAGAGACCAGAGCTGAAACTGAAGAGTGAAGGAAGAGTTACTAGTTTTCCAGTATCAGAGGTACTGGAAATCACTCAGAGCACTCACTACATGGCAGCAGTAGAAACAGCAGGAAACCTCGGCCGTTCCTCTCAGGGCCAGATTCTGCCCTCAGTCACATCAAGATTAAGGAGAGCAGAACCTGCTCCAAAATTGGCATTTTAGTTCCATACCCAGCAATATCCTCAGGGGGCGGGGGGGTAGGAGATTTTAAATTTATATAGTTTGAGGGATATTGTAGCCCCCTGCCACTCTCTGGGACTTTTGCCTCAAACTGGAACATAGGTCTAAGCCCCCTGGAGGACAGAGGTGGTCTTTCCCCAGTCACACGACATCTCCAGGAGAATTAAATAATCCAGGGGAATGCTCGGAGAGAGCAGAGACACCAATAAGTGCTAGAGGGTGGTTAGGTTTATGAAGGAGCTCTCTCTGTAGCCAATAGGTTACAGAGCTAGTGGAAGTGTGAAAAACCCCTGGGGGACATGAGGCCCGCCCTATGTTTCCATGTAAAACTAAGTGACAGTGTAATCACTGACTACACCAAGTATTTGCCCAGCCAATCCTAACTTGACAGACTTTGCTTCATTCTTTTTCTCCCTTCACTCATCCAGCCTCTGCCAGTTCTCCATCCTGCCACACATTTTTGCTTGCAAGAGCCTTCTATTCTGCAGTTCCTGCCATTTGGATCAGCCTCCTTAGCTTAGTTGATGGGGCAGAGAGAACCCTGTTCATCGGTTTTCAAATCCCACTTGAAAACACCTTCTCCTTTGTCCCCCCTCTCCCTGTTATTTTCTTATTTACTTCTGTAAGAAGCAATACGGATACAGTATGAAAGAAAGACTATACAAAATAAGATTTACTATACATGGTAATGCATTGATAAGAGATATCAAAAGGTATGTTTAAAAGAAATCAGAAGACTTAACTCTCAGACTTCTGGTACTTTTAAATAGGGAAGCCAATTCTTTTAATCCCACTTTACACCAAGCAACTGTAAACTTTTGAGCCGCCACAACTGAAAGACTGCAGGCTCAGTTCACTTTAATGGAGATACTACACAAGCCTGGTTTAATGTTTCCCCCACAGTGCATTGAAAATGTCATTACTACTTTACCATCCCAAGTGGAAAGACTATTTGCCTTTTACCAGGATTTTTGATGAAAATCGGAAATCTAATGACAATTTAGCTTGCCCATAAAAAAGGGTTACTCAGCTTATAAGTCAAATTCATTCCAGTTCAAGGAACCTACACTAGGTCCATTCACTACTCAGACCACTAAAATATGGTTTGCGTGGGATTTAAATGGTGGATAGGTCTTGTATGGGCCCTGTGCACAGAGGGGAAGCCCACCCTAGATCAGTAGAATTTTGGAAGGTTGTTAGAGCTACTGACCTCTTCATTTTGACCTCCATACACAGTCCCAGCATGCAGAGTGGAAGCCAACAAAACGTTGATGTTTTTGGTTGGTTGGTGCACCAGAAATAGGAAGCCATGGAGAACATCACAAGAGGAGGAAGGGGGATATAACCCATGACGATACAAATAAAGCCTCTCACTTGCTTTCTCTAACACACGATGATGATAGGTCACCACCTCTTCTCATAAAGGGTAGTCAAAAACTGTTGAGGAAGATGGAGAGGGGGCTGTGTAGGGGAGTACCATGTCGCCTGCTGGAGAGAAAGGAGGTTGTGAAAGGCAGGAATGAATGATACAATAAAGTCAAAACGTTTTCATGGATATCATAAAAGTCAATGAACAATATTTTAGTGGTTCTCTACTTTTTCCTACAGTCATTCAGGGTTTTAAATTGCTAGACTGATTGCTTCAGGTATTCCAAAGAAAACATTTGGATTCCAACTGTATCCAAGAACTAAAATACAGAGAAAGAACTATATTTGAAACTAGATAATAAATAATTATTTCATGACTGAAGTTGTTAGCTATTATAGCCTTCCCAGGAGGAAAAAAAAAAAAAAAATCATAGGAGGAGTCTTTAAGGGCTTTCATTTGCACTATAAAGAAAACCTATTTCCAAACTAAAAGAAGATAGTGAAATCCCTTAATAGTCCTGTTAAACAGAAGAATAAATGTATTATCCTTAGATACTTTGAAGTGTAACTATTGTTCTTGAAGTAGAACATTCATATTCTATTAGAATATCAGTAATGAGTAGAGGAGTTCAACAAGTGCTGGTAATTCAGAGACTGCTACAGCTACATCACATACTCTTGTATTTGCCTGTATCAACTAGGGTTGCCAATTTTCTAATTGCACAAAACGGAATACCCTTGCCCCACCCCCTGCCTGCCCTTTCTGAGGCCCCGCCCCTTCTCACTCTCCCCCCACCCTCACTTTCACTGGGCTGGGGCAGGGAGTTGGTGTGCAGGAGGGGGTGAGGGCTCTGGCTGGGGGTACAGGCTCTGGGGTAGGGCCAGGGATGAGGTGTTTGGCGTGTGGGAGCGGGCTCTGGGGTGGGGCTGGGGATGAGGGGATTGGGGTGCAGGAGGGGGCTCCAGGCTGGGGGCAAGGGATTTGGACTGTGGGAGGGGGCTCAGGGCTGGGGTAGGGGTGTGGGTACTGGGAGGGAGTTTGGGTGCAGGAGGAGGTTCCAACCTGAGGCATGGGGTTGGGGTGCAGGTGGGGGTGAGAGGGAGTTAGGGTGCAGGAGGGGGTTCCGATCTGGGGCAGGAGGTTCGGGCTCCAGCCGGGCAGCGCTTACCGGGAGCCGCCTGAGGTCAGCGGCCCAGCAGGGCTAAGGCAGGCTCCCTGCCTGCCCTGACTCCACGCTGCTCCTGGAAGCGGCCAGCATGTCCGGCCCCTAGGCAGAGGCACATTGCCAGGCAGCTCTGCACAGTGCCCACAGACACTGCCCCTGCAGCTCCCATGGGCCACGGTTCCAGGCCAACAGGAGCTGCGGAGCCGGCACTGGGGGTGGGGACAGCACGCAGCGCTTCCCTGATCGCCCCTGCGCCTAGGGGCTTGATATGTTGGCCACTTCTGGGGAGCTGCACAGAGCCAGGGCAGACAGGAAGCCTGCCTTAGCGCCGCCGACCAGACTTTTAACAGCCCGGTCAGCGGTGTCACCAGAGCCGCCAGGGTCCCTTTTTGACCGGGTGTTCCAGTTGAAAACTGCACGCCTGGCAAAACCTAGTATCAACTGGTGGAGTCTTGCCAGCTCTAGGGAGCTCAGCAGATGAGCACTAAATTGATCTGTTCCCCTGGCTAAGATTCAAATCCCATAGCTCCAAAAATCACCAAGCCAATGCCTAGTGGGACAGGATTACCTGACCACCACATAAAGGCCAGGGGAAAAAAGACACCAGAGAGAACATAGATGCTTTTATAAAAGGCATATACCAATATTCAGCTTATCATCTACACCTAAAGTCTTAGTCCCATTTCCCCATAGTCTCTCTTATCCCTCAAAGGCGGCCAAAGTCTCCACAGAGGGCAGGCTCCAATCAGCGCCCAGCTCTCCCCAAAGTCAGTACATTTTTCCCCTCAAGAAGGCAATGATGATGGCAGCTGTGGCTATTCTTACCCCCACCCACAATCTTCTTGGGCACACAAAGTCTCATTTCAAGTGAGCTGGGTTACCCTTATATAATGCCCAGGCTCCTCCTACTCCCAGCAGCCTCTGAGAGGCGTGGTCAATTGTAGTCAGCTGCTCAGGTGTTTTTTTCCTCCTCCCAGGTGACAGTTCACAGTGTTGCAGCTTACATGCTGGTAGCACAATGTTTTAATATCTTTTGCAGTTCCAACAACCCTCATTTTGGTTATTTTAAGAAATGGGTACAGTTTAACATAAGTGCCAAACAGTATCATGTTATGTCAAGCACCACATTACAGATTATGTGGCATGGTACAAAATCTCATTCACGTAAGTAAATTCAGCATAATTCAGGCATAATGTTGGGTAAATCCCCATTTATTACAGATTTGTGCCTTCCTCCTAGTACACAGTTCCCATGTTAGTCTGCAAATCATTGGAAGTGATTTGTAAGAAGAAATCCACAATCTTATTTAGTTCCCCACAGGATCAGGCCCATTGTGGATAGGCTGCTACAGTAATCTTGAATAAATTTAATTAAATGAAAACTGATAGCACGAATCCTACCTTCACCAACTAGCAGAGACTATAACACCAAGTCTGTTAATATAACATCTAGTAACAGACATTTATATTGATATAGTGTATAATATTTTCAATCTCAGTAGATATAAAAAACACAGTATTTAATATATGGGGAAAATGCCTCAGCAATAAGAAAGGAAAAATATAACTATTACCTACCAGGTTGGAGCGAGTGAGATATATGTAACAGACATTTTTAAGATACCCACTTCAGGGCTGCAGCTGTTTGCCTTTGCCATATTTAAAGGGCCAGAAAAGCATGCTGGGATAAAAATTCCTACAAAAGGGTAACCCGACAGAAGAGAGTTAGAATAGGAACCTGGAAGCTAAAAAAGCATCCTGGAGGGGCTGTTTCTATGTGTTGCATACCACACCTGCATCACGAGAAGAAAGTCAAATTTTAGCATCATTCTTTCATAAAAAATTGCTACAGAAAAGGGCTTTTAAGCTATCTAATTCAGTGGTTCTCAACCAGGGGTCTGGGACCCACTAGGGGGCTGCAAGCAGGTTTCAGGGGGTCCACCAAGCAGGGCCAGCATTAGACTCACTTGGGCCCAAAGCCGAAAGCCAAAGCCCCACTGCATGGGGCTGAAGCCCGAGGCCCTGAGCCCCACCACCCACGGCTGAAGCCAAAGCCTGAGCAATGTAGCTTTGCAGGGCCCCCAGGCAATTGCCCTGTTTGCTACCCCACCCCCACCCCCAATGCCAGCCTGGCTTTTACATGCAGAAAACCAGTTATTGTGGCACAGGTGGGCCGTGGAGATTTTATAGCAGGTTGGGTGGGCCTCAGAAAGAAAAAGGTTGAGAACCTCTGATCTAATTCATCTGCTTATCAGTACAGGATTGTTTCTTGCAGTATCTCAGCTAGTGTTTTATCCAATCTAGTTTTAGTTTTTCTAAGCAATATATGTTTCAACAGTTTCCTTAGGAAATTTTAAAGCTAGATAGGGCTCACTGTCAGGAATTCTCTCCCCCCCTCCCCCTTCAGTTTAAGCATTCCCCTTCTTAATTTTAATCACATTACTGTTACATATACCCCCTTTTCACCTTGCTAAATAATTCCTCTCCATCCTTGGTATTTACATATTTCCTCTCAAAGAAATGAAACAAAGTTGTAAGAGAAGTTTAATTACAAATGATTGCAGCAACTTGAACACCTGCTCTGCTAGTGGGCCCACAGCTGGCCAGCACAGCCGTAAAAGTCATTGGCACTGGCTTGGGAAATATAGCTGTTAGGCTGACTTCCCCCAGCAGAAGTGCAAACACCACCTGTGTTTCTACCTGCCATTTTGCAGCCTCCCTAAATCAGCAGGGGTTAATCAAACCCTAGAACTCTAAAGTGATTTTTACTTTTAGCTCTTTTGCAGGCAGTGGAGTTCCAGGTGCAACATTCCTTGTGGGATGTGCTTTGATTAACCAAGGATATGTATGCACTACCAGAAAATCAGAGAACTATAGGCTACAGATTGGTAACAGTGAGTAGAAATATTAGAACTACTTTTGTTTGACTATGCTAAGTATTCCATCAACCTTGAAAAGGGCATCATTTTAATACTGGTGAAATGTATTTGAGAGACAAATTGCAAAGGAGCATCAGCAAATTAAAAGGAGTTGAAGAAAAATTAAAAACCATTTAGGTAGCTTTCACTGATCAGTAAAAGATGAGGGGTGATTGTGGATGTGCACTAACCTTCTCCATAATGGATAGCCGCTGGGGGGAAACAAACAGCATTTCTGAGGTGTGTATGTAAAAGTATGAATCCCCACAAATTATTTTAACAGTAGAAAACTCTAATGCTGCTACATTTGCAATAATACATATAATTCTGATCATGACACTAAAAGAACATTGTTTACTGGAGCACGGCCCAGATGATTCAGGGGTGGGAGAAGGACTAGTGTTAATTTGGGGCAAGTAAAGGAGCTGCTACATCTTTAGACAATAGACTGGAGCAAATCAAAGAGAGTGATTAATTCTGTTTGAGGCTACTAAAGGTTGTTTAAATTAAGAAACAAAAGAGACATTAGCACAACACATTCTGATACCAATACTGAAGCATGGGACTTTGTCACAGTACTGACAGAGATATATGTCTGGATGAAATAAAATGTTTCCTTCAGGCAAACTGACAGATTTCTAACTCAGATTATAAGAATATATCACTGCATTTTCTATGAACCAGCCAAGCTGCCAACCCATTTCTTCCTAAATTAAAATGAGACTGGCTACAGCAAAATGTGTTTTAGTAAATCAAATGTTTGCAGAGGCCCCCGGTCATATGAAAACTATCTTTAGATAGATATTTAATATTCAGAGCCTGAGAGAAAGATATGGCAAAGAGACTGATCCTTCAGTCTTCACTATGGGAAAACTAACGTAGATTTTTAAGCAAGTTTTCCTCTAAATAAAGGATGCAGGATTAGTCCCTACAGCAGTAAGTGAGAGAGCATACACTGCCTCAGCCCTGAGCGGGTCAGGACATTTCCATAAAAATGATGTTTGACAGAAAAATGCAGTTTCTGCAAAATCAAATTTTCTGTGGAAAATTTTGATTTTGCTGAAATTATTCAGTTTCTTGATTGGGAAAATCTAAAAGTATTTTGTTTCACCAGAATCAAAATATTTGGTTTAGTCACCTGATCTCAAACATTTTATTTTAAGTCAGTTCAACATTAAACTATATCTTGCCATGGTGCTGGGGTGCATCAGAGGAGATGTAATCCAGCTATGGAGTCCAGTGCACAGAGTAGAATGGGGGCAAGAGGCGTGGGAACGACAATTCCCATGAGGTACTGCAGCATTGTAGGCAGGTGCAGTTGAATAGTGAATTAACTCCAAATGAAACATTTCAGTTGAAGAATATTAAAGGCAAATTTTTAAAAGGCAAAAACAAAACATTAAGACATTTTCCAATCAGAATTTTTCATCCTGTGAAAAAATTTGGTATTTTAACTTTTCATCCCAATTTGGGACAAAAACCAAATGTTCAGGTACTAGAATTTCCTGCAGGAGAGAAATCCCAATTTTTGTTCAGCTATACTCTTCCCCAAAGATATTTATCCCAGTTTTATGCCAATGCAACTCCACTGAAGTCAACAGTTACTGCAGATTAAAACTGATATAACAGAGGAGAACTTGTCCCAGTACATACATACAATTCTAAACAAGATATGCATATTACAATGTTATATCATTTCACTCACATTTATCCCTTGTTAGGATTTTACATGCTCAGCAAAGTTTTGAGACCCAGTTGGGTCTTAATGGCTGTAACAGGGTCTCCATCACACCCCTGCATATCCAGCCCCTTTGCCCTGCTCCTCACAAACTCAAGAACACCATGAGCTGGTGCAACTCCCATGCTCTTTATTTGTGTCTATTTCCCATATATACAGGCTACTTACAATGGCTTGGCCTAACACAGGACTGATCAACAACAGAGTGACAGGCTCCTCCTTCTCCCTAAGCTTCCTGGTCTCTACCTGCCTACTCTTCTTCCACTTCCTCCCAGCCTTATAGCTCCTGCCTAATGAGGCTGGCAGGTGCAGTCAGTGATTAGGCAAACCCAGGGCTGGCCTTACCATGAGGCGAACTGAGGCAGTTGCTTCAGGTTCCAGACTGTGGGGGGGCGCTACTAGGACCCAGAGTGTAGAAAATTGTGTCTGCTGCTAGTGCATATGTATTTTCTCTGCTCTAGATGCACAGAGATGGTCGAGTGCTGTGCTGGAGGAAGGAGGGCACAAGAGACATAACAGGCAGACAGGAGAAAAGGTGAGAGGGAATAACAGAAAGCAGCAGGAGCTGCAGGGAGAGAGAAGAGGCTCCTCCTCCTATGTATCTCTCTAGCACCCCCAGGAGCCTGGACTGATTAACACCAGCTTCTCAGGGAGCTTCCTGTTTCCTGCTGCTTCCCTGAACCCACTTGAGGAGAACAGGCAGTCAACTGAAGTAGTAGGAGCCAGTTAGGCCCTTAAGACACTGATATCTTCCCTCACTCAGGCCCTGCTACCAGCCTGCTTATTTGTCCCCTTTAATTGAGTGTTGAGAGACACTATAACTGGCACAGAACAGCAGTCATGAGTGAAAGAAGAAAATGCCCCTCTGGGGCAGCATTCAGAACAAGAAAGAAAGCAAAGGAAGCTTTTCTATCTAAGCAGGAAGGAGCTCTCCTTAGATACATAGACACAAATGTTCACGGTGAGCCTTCTGGCCCCAGTGAGGATGTGAGTGGTGAGGAGATGCCTGATCTTCCAGTTAGTCAGAGTGCAGGTGACCTGGCAGCTACTGCAGCATCCATATCTCCATCTCAAATGGATGTAACCATGCACATTCCTGAAGAAAAGTATAGATCAGAGACGAGTGAGGTGGAGGCGCAAGAAACAGCTGCTGCTGAGTTAAGTTCCTTAAGTCTAGATGATTCAGGACTGTGGACCCACTTGAGCAGTAGCCTGAGGGACTTCCTTGTACTGCATGGGCCACAGCAAGTGAAAAACTTCATGTTCCCCAAAGACAATGAAAATAGAAGTTTCCATCCAACACATTACTGGTGTGAAATCCCCAATGGTGACAAAGTGGAGAGGCCATGGCTTATGTATTCAAAAACCCAGAATGCTGCATACTGTTTTTGTTGCAAACTTTTCCAGTCTAATGTTCCAGCCACATTGGGTTCTACAGGAACAAAGGACTGGAAAAATCTGGCTAGAAATCTGGCATGCCATGAAAAGGCAGCAAATCACCAAAGAGCAGTCCATAGGTGGAAAGAGTTAGAGATGAGACTAAGGTTAAAGGACACCATAGATGATCAGCATCAAGAGAAGATTGCATCAGAGTCTCTTCACTGGCAAAATGTTTTGAACGGGCTCATTGCCATTGTGAGAATGCTTGCTACCCAAAACCTAGCACTGCGTGGCACTTCAGATCAGCTGTATGTGCCAAACAATGGAAACTTCCTTAAAATTGTGGAGCTGATGGCTGAGTTTGATGCTATATTCCAGGAGCATCTAAGAAGAGTCACCACCCAAAAAATGTACACACACCACTACCTTGGAAAAACAATTCAAAATGAGATCATACAGTTACTGGCAACAAAAGTCAAACAGAAGATTGTGGCAGATCTGAAGTCAGCAAGATATTACTCTGTTATTCTGGACTGCACACCTGACATCAGCCATATGGAACAAATGACTTTAATGATGCGTTTTGTAACAACAACAGAACCTAGTGAAAATGTCCCTGCAATGGTGACTGTCAGAGAGCATTTTCTAGAATGTATTGACATTGATGATACTACAGGAGCTGGTATGACAAATGTGCTTCTTAAAAAGCTGGAAGATACGGGAATTGCGATAGCTGACATGAGAGGTCAGGGCTACGATAATGGTGCCAACATGAGAGGAAAGAACAGAGGAGTGCAGACA